>PVKS010048068.1:0-12556 GCA_004027875.1 Aplodontia rufa | reverse complement strand
CGTCTTTGTCATCGTCTTCATTGTCTTCTTCGTTGTCTTTGTCTCCTTCTTCTTTTTTTTTTTTTTGCACCAGGAATTGAACCCAGTGGTGCTTACCCGCTGACCCACATACCCAGCACTTTTTTACATTTTATTTTGAAATGGGGTCTTGCCAAGTTGTTGAGGCTGGCTTTGACCTTGCAGTCCTTCTACCTCAGCCTACTAAATTCCTGAGATTACAGGCATGTGCCACCACACTCAGCATGATTCATTCTTTACATTGCCAGATTTCCCATATTCCCAGGGGGTAATATGTGTCTGTACAGAATAAATATAATTTTGCATTGCAGATTATTTCACTTAATTAATATAACTAAAATGCTTTCTTATGGGTTGAGTTGTGGCTTATATGGAAATATTAGAGTTTTAATCCCTAATTCCTGAGAAGGTGACTTTATTGGGAGATAAGGTCTTTATGAAGGTAATTGAGTTAAAATGAGGGCATCTAGAGTGGGCTCTAATCCAGTATGACTTGTGTCTTTATTAAATAAAGGGAAAATTTGAACCCAGACACATGCTGATTTCTAGAAAGAGTTAAGACTTTTTGGATAGACATGGGGAGAAGGCAGACATCTGTAAGCCAAACAACTAGGCCTTCTCTCACAACACTGAGAAAGAACCAGCCACCTAATCACCAGAAATGTGAGATAATAAGTTTTAGGTTTAAGCTACGCAGTTTATGGTGCTTTATGTTGTTTTATTTTTTTGAGAGAGAAGGAGAGAGTCAATTTTATTATTATTATTTTTTTTGGTCATGTGGTATTTTTTTTGTTTTGTTTTGTTTTTCCTCCACTTAGTTGTGTATGTGATACTGGGGTTTGAACCCAGGTCCTCATTCATGCCAGCCAAGCGCTCTACTGCTGAACCATCTTTCCAGTCCCAAGGTACTGTTTTTTAATAGGAAAGTAACACACACATCAAGAGATAAAATACTTTGTCCATGACCTTGGAAAATTCTCGTGAAAGCAGAGCATGTGGTCCTGGTACTAAAATTCCCTATTTCTTTCTTTTTCCCTTCTGAGTTCTCTTGTATTTAATACCATCAAGAGGAATTGAGCTTGAGTGCTGGGGGCAACTCTGATATACATCCATTTCATACTATCATTTCTTTTCCCAAACCATGTTACGTTTTGGGTTATATTTACACAAAAGTCATACACCCAGGCCTGTGTGAAAGGTAATCAACTCTCATGTACTAGACCCAGCAAAGATGTACTAGCACATAACCTAGGGCGTTCATAGAGATGAAATGGGAAGAGCGGGGAGAGTGAGGGGAGGAGTAAGGGTGGGAGAATAAGGTGGGATCTAGGGGATAAATCTAATTTTAAGAATATATACATATCATATTGTTTTGTTGGATGCATTTTTTTCGTACAATAACTAAATTTCTTAATATAAAAATAAAGTGAACCAGTAGGGGGATAAAAAGGCATACTAACCAGTGGCATGCAGGATGAGGAGCAGACTGGAGACTAGAAGCTTGATCCCAACTCCCCCACCAGCTCTTTGAAAACTATTGAGAGGGGCTGGAGCAGTGGTTCAGTGGTTACGGCGCTTGCCTGGCATACACAAGTATGCAAGTTTAAACCCTAGCACCACTTGCACAACAAAGTGTCCAAGGAATGAAAGTCACATGAAAAACTAAATAAAGAATGCTTCTCTCTTTCTCTCTCTCTCACTGTCCCCTCTTTCTTGTTAAAAAAAAAAACCTATTAAGTAAATTCTTATCGCTAATCCTTTTCAAAGTAGATAAACATGAGAAATAATGATGAACTAATAGGTAATATTTTCAGATTGCTTTATTGCCATAGAGAAAGTGCAGTAACTAGATTTGTTTCATTATATAATTGTTTATGTATTATCCTTGGGGAGTGAATGAAGCATTGCACATGGAAGTTCTATCTGTATTCCCTGTCACTAATTAAACACCCACCTTCTTTTGCTTTAACCATGTGTACATTGGATGTAGTTGGAGGATCCCTAAACCTAGGAGTTAGGAGACCTGGATTGCTGTCATTCTGTCACTGAGGTGCTTTGTGAACTTTGATGGGTAATTTTACTTTTTAAGATTTCAATTACCTTGTCTAAAAAAAGAAGTTTCACTAGATGCATATTACTTCTCAGTCATTTGTGTTACACCTTCATAATTCTTGGTTATCTTAATTTATATTTTATGTAAACTTCCTCACTTCGTAAGATATTATTTAAAAAAGAAACTTCAGAATAGTTACAAATAAAAACTGGTTTTATTATTAAGAGATGATAATATCTAAATAAATACCTTGAAAACAAAGTAATGCTAATTTAAGTTTTTGTATAATAAAATGATGATGGACATACAAAATGTTTACTCATGTTACATTTTGCTAAGCACTTTCATGTATCACTTCATTTAATCCTTATAACCCTTCAAAATAAATATTATCCCCATTGGGCAGATAAGTAATCTGAGGCAAAGAGAGGATTACTGACTAGCCCACGTTCACCAACTAATATGCAACAGAGCCAAAATGCAAATCCAGGTCTCTTTGAGAGCAAGATCCAGAAAAACAGATGTATAGAAAGACCCTCAACTTCATAAAGTCCCAAGAAAATTCTTTTGAAATTGATAGGATTAACTATTGATGTCATTCTATCTCCTCACCTGCTGTCATTTAGTTCCTCATCTGACACACCTTATCCCAATGCAGGCCTGGCAACATAATTTGCAAAGTGAATTTACAGGCTCCCTAGTAATAAATTCATTATAGATTTTAGGATGTCAATAGCCAATAGCAGAACATTAGACCAAGTATAGGGTCCCTCTGTGATCAGAGACCCTGTACAATTGTACAAACCACATACCTGCGATGCTTTCTGAGCTGAATCTTGTTTTTCTTTTCCTTGGAAATGTAGTTTAAATTTGTCTTTTTTTGTAAAAAATTAGAAGACAAAAAATTCTTTGTGACAGGGCAACATAATTGGCTCTTTACCATTTCCTGCTGCCATTAAAGGAAGCTGACTTCTAATAATTAGTGCAATGATAAAAGTTAAGAAACAGATCTATTTAACAACTTAAAATATGATCTCATAAGTACAAAATGATGGATTTGATTTTTTTCGCATGTTTTGGTTTTAAAAAATTACGGATGAGAAAAGTAGGCTTTTGTTGTATTTGTTTAGCAACTTAAGTCAACTATCAACAACTTTAGTTAAAGAAATATAACAATATAGCACCAGCATTTTTCTTATTAGTATCTTAGATAACATTTCTATTTTCTTTTACTCACAATAAACTATTATGTTTTATGAAGAGCTGAAAGAGAGGAGCTTTAATTCTCCAAACACAAAGATATGGTGAGAGGGAAATGCTAATTATATTGATCAGATTAGTCTGTGCTGTATGCATGTGTTGAATATCACACTATACAAAACATAATTAATATGTTAATAAAAACAAAAAGAACAGGTTTAATAAATGGTATAAGGAAAGCTGAAAAAGGTATCACTATGCCACAATATATTCCAAAATACACAAATGGATTGTTTGTCTAAACATCACTTGTAGAAATAATAGAGATTGATAGATTTGCAGAAATAATAGAGACTGATAAATTTGATTTCATAAAAATTTTAAAACTTCAGAATCCCCCAAACATCATAAAATATGTCACAGATCTCCTTGAAAAAAATGTTCGCAACATTTGGCAGATTAAGGCTCCAGTTCCCTATTATGCATTGAATATATGAAAGATGTAAACTGATAACAGTACAAATTAAAACAAAAGGCATTTTCTTTTATTTTGACATCAAATTGGGAAATTACAAAAGGTAAGGATGCAAGAAAATTCGTACTTTCTTGTACAAATATACTTTGGGATAGTTTTTTTTGAGAGTAACTTGTAAATGATTAAGAGCTAACATGCAAGAATTTATCTTAGGAGCTGGAGCTTAGTGGTTATGGTGCTTGCCTGGCAAGCGCGAGGGTGCAGGTTCATAACCCAGCACTATGTACACAACAAAGTGTTGGAGCAATGAAGACCACATGAAAAACTAATTAAAATTGACTCTCTCTCTCTCTCTCTCTCTCTCTCTGTTCCTCTGTCTTTAAAAATTATCTTTTATTTAAAAAAAGAAATTTATTTGTTGAACAATCAAAAATGCTTCCATTTTTCCATATATCACAATATGATATATATATATATTTTGAAAATTAGATTTACTCCCTACAGCCCCCGTGTCCCACCCTTATCCCTCCCCTCTCCTTCCCAATGCATTGTCTTAAGAAATTTTTTCATAAATATCTACAAAGTTATGGTTCCAGTGACAACTGTGCAAATCAGTGATAATCATTGCGGTGTTCTTTATAACAGCAATAAATTGCAAGCAACCTAAATGTCTTCCTATAGGAAAACAGTTAGCAGTTATAATTGGACATATATTGGAATACTGGAATATTATTAAAGAGAACAATGGAAAATACTTAATGATATGGACAAACGTTTCCTACCCTTTCCTCTTATATAGGAGGGAGTTGTGTAAATATGACAAAAACATTTCTTTAAAGTACTGAGAAAGGAGAACAAGGATGGCATTATTGTACATAAGACCTTAAGTTTTATCAGTATATTAGGAAGCCAACATATTTGCCTAAAGTTTCTGTGATGGGTACTGATTTAGTTGGAATACAGTTGTTTCCAGTTTTTCAGTTGATAAACCTTTAAACATCAGTGTTGATTGTCATGCTAGTTAGGGTAATAATTGAATTTGTCAGCCTATAGCTTAAGCATTTATAAATGGAATGCTTACATTCTTAATTCATAGGAGAACTACATTCTGATTATTAATAATACCTATGATGTTATGATTAAAGCACAATATCTGGGGGTGGTGTTGTAACTCAGTGCCAGAGAATTTACCTAGCACGTAGGAAGCACTGGGTTTGATCCTTAGCACCACATAAAAATAAATATATATTCTGTTCACCTACAATTAAAAAATTTGAAAGCAAAAAATACAATCTGTTAGCAATTAGACTTTCCATGAATAATTTAAGCAAAGGTAATTACTATTAAAGGGTCATTGAAAGTAATGAATGCTGCATATGATGTGATTAATAATTTTACTTTCTCTAAAGGAGTCTCTGATACTGTGACCGCAAGTGAATTTGCCCTGAAGAAGAATGGAGATAAAAAAGCCCAGTCTGTGGAAAAGGAATCTACTTGGGAAATGGTGTTGGGTTTGTTCTCTCCAACAAGTAAGTTCTTGTTTGACCTTTTTGTCCTCTCGGTGTCCTTATTTTGAAAACAGTAAATGGATCCTACTCTGCTCTTTGCTTTTAGGCAAGGTAATCTTCTGAACCTCTATAGCCTCATATTTAAAATGAAGATATTTTCCCCAAAGACTTGTGAGGATGAATCGAGTCATTATTTTTAAGGCATTACATAAATGTTTGTTATTCATAAAATACATTTCCTTCACAACTACCAGGAACTTTCATAGTTTACCTCGATGACATTGTCTGAAATTTAGTCATTGACTCGGTATGGTGAATTGATGTTGTCTGTGGCATTGAGCAGGGTATTGTGTGGCTCTGATATTTTGAAGTATACCAGATGTTTTCCCATCTGTTTTAATGATGAAAAGTACAGGTTTCAAGTCACATCATCTTTTAGTGATTCTGTATTTAATGTTTTTATCAAGCACATGATGACTCCTGAGAAATATTAACCACAAATAGGCATGTTTCTTTTTGTGTAGCATGTGATGCTCTTTCAAGCAGAAGCTTCACATAAATTGACATATGTGAATTGTGGAGATAAAGCTTTTATTAAAAATAGTGCAGAATTTATTCTAATGAAATTTGATATATGTATATGAGCACAAAATTATATTCATTGTTTATTCCAGACCCTATCACTGAATTCTTCTGTGACTTTGCATAAATCTCTTCCTGTTTTTCTATACTGCTTCCATTAAGTACAGAATAGTCATTATAACACCTACTACCCATGAGAATAAATGAGTTCTTTAAATAAATTAAAAATACTGGAATAGTCAAATTGAGTGGAAAAAATGGGAAATCTGGGAAGGTGTTGATGTTGTGTAGGCTAAAAGAAAGTTTTACTTGGTGCCAAGTTGGTCATAAATAACAAATGACAATTTATACTTTAGGGCATATGTAAACTGATATTTACCTTTAATAACTACAGTATACAAACATTGAATCCATCCTTAAAAAGTCTAAATAAGATATCTGTCTTTCCCAAAATTTCTCTGACCTGAGAGTAAATTGCAACAAAATTAGTTTAAGGAATAACTTTTCTAACAAAATGAAATAGTTTCCTTTCATTAGAAGCATCTTACCTAGACTGATTCAGATCATTAAAAACAGTGATTAAGTATTTGTAAAAAGTACATATTAAGAAGTGATAAATGTTTAATTAAATGGATATACCAATCACCCTGATCTAAAACATTTTGTATACATGTATCAAATATCATACTGTACTCTATAAATGTGTATAATTATTGTGTCAAAAATAATTTATAGGTTCATAAAATATGAAATATTTTAATTGATTTTTTTCCTCCTTTTAATTAGAGATAAGCACACTTACCATTTAAGCATTGAAAAAGTCTTATTTTGCCATTAGACTGTTGTTTGCAAAGTATTCATCTCTTGCAGATTAAAATGATAACCTTGGGACAGGATGGTAAGGAAGCTTTCGAAGTCATCTGATCCTTATTCCACTTGGACAAAATTACATACTTAAAATTGATTTGCTTTATTCTAAAGCTGGGTGCCATGGCGTATACCTGTAATACCAGTGATTAGGCAGGAGGATAGCATATTCAAAGACAGCCTCAGCAGTTTAGTGAGACCCTGTCTCAAAATAAAATATAAAAGGTGCTGAGAATGTGGCTCAGTGGTTAAGAGGCCCTGAGTTCAATCCCTGGTCCCCCCCTTCAAAATTGCTTATTCTTCCTTTAAAAATTTTGACAATGTTTGTATTTAAAATGTATATTTTCAGTGTTACTTAGAATGTGAAAAACCATAAGGAATTACATATATTTTAATAAGTGTGATACATTAAAGCAAAAACTGCTCTACTGTTTATTATTTAAAGTTACAAGTGTCTCAGTAATTTGAGTTTGAAAATTAATTATAATATCTAGCAAAAATCCATCAGATGCAACTTAAGTATAAAATAACAGATTATCTAGCACGCACTCTTCTTTGATTAAAACCCTCTCTTTAGCATTCCTGGAAGGTGGTTTTAAACAGTCCTAATAATGGTGAGACATGCAGGATGAAGGAAATCCATCTTATTTCTGACTAGATCCTGAGAAGTGTCACCCTTTCCTGGGTATGTGACACTCAACTGAACAGAGTATTCCAGATGAAGCCCAAATTTTGAGGAGGAGAGTTACTGTAGGGTTAGCAGAATTGAAGAGTGGATTGCTTGGAGTATGTAAGAACAAAATAGGATAAACATATGTCTGAAACATTTGGTAAATGAATATTCAGGCCAACTGGTAATGCATTAAATTTGTAAACATGTACAGTTTACTTCGGTCCTTTATTTCCTTATTTTTTAAAGAGGGAGAAAGAGAGTGTGTGACAGAGGAAAGAGAGAATCAACTTTATTATTTCCTTATCTTCAAGAATTGCCAATCTTTAAAGAAGAGGAATATAATAAAATGTATTAAGAAGTTAAAATATACTTAAAATAATTCCATTATTCTTTACTGATGTTGAAGTGATTAAGAGTGATTATACAGCATTTGTTATTTCTTTAAGGTCTGTAGATGTTGACCATGTAGAAGATTGAACTGAATCTGTTTTGGCCTTAACACTTCATATGTGTTAATATATATTTTTGTTCAGTATATGTCTATTCATATTTAATGTATGTCTATTTTATTTACTGTATGTCTAATGTATGTATTAATGTATGTCTTTTGTGTATATTTTCCCTTTTGAATACAAATGTTACCTTTTTAGCAGTTTCTTTTTAATGTGGGATTTTTTTTTAAAAAATAAGCTATTTGAGCTTGCAAAACTTTTAATTTCAGATATATATGAATTTTTTGCAGTTGCATGGAATCTTGGTGTTCATGCCCCAAATCACTGCTTTGTAAAATTATAGAATCATAACTTAAAGACAAGTGGAAGAATCTTAAAACATATTGTAGTGCCTGTATGGTAAGTGCACACAAAATGTAGGTCAATACCAGTGATATGACTTACCGTAATATCTAGCAACAAACCATATGAATTTTACTTACATTCACTCTTATTGATGTATTTGATAGATTTCTGTAGGTTAGTAAAATGAAGAAAGAGGATGTCTGTGATATCATCTTAATGGGGTATTAATTTTAAGGGCATTTAGTTTGTTACTTAGTTCCATCTGTGTTATATTTGTATCACTACCACTTAGCTTATAATTCATATTCTCTTTAAAACTACATTATCAATGATCTGTTGACAATTTGTATTTTTCTTCATTTCACCTATAATTAAAAACATGATGTTATACAACCTAAGGCATTTGTAGAGATGTATTAGGAAGGAGGGGGGAGGGATAAGGGTGGGTAATTGGGGGGGCTCTTGGGTGTAAATCTAATTTTCAGAATTTATATATATATATATATATAATTTCATTAGAAGCTTGTTTGATTGTTCAACAAATAAATTTTTGAATAAAATTTAAAAATGTGATGTTAGCCAGGTGTGTTGGCACATGCTTATAATTCCAGCAACTCAGAAGGCAGAAGCAGGAGGATCACAAGTTTGAGGCCAGCTTCAGCAAATTAAAGAGTCCCCAAGCAACTTAATGAGACCCTGTCTCAAAATAAAAATTTTAAGAAAAGGACTGGAGATGTGCTCCGTGGTAAAGTATCCTTTCTGGGGTTCAGTCCCTGATGATGATGATGATGATGATGATGATGATAAGGTGTTAAATAACTTTCTGGTAATTTTTATTTATCATTTTCTTATTTTCAACATTCATCAGTATTTATGTCATCCATAAATCAGCTTACATGTTTTTTGATTTACCTAATTATTTAAAAAGGAAAACTGCTTATTAACCATGCTGAATTCGATTTTTTTGATTTCTGTTTCTAAAAGCATGCATTATAAAGGAGAATCAGGAAGTAAAGCCTTGTAAACTGCGGAAGTACCTTAATGAGACTGAATGTTTGAAATTCAAGTGCTGTTTTACATCATCTGGGACTAGTAACTTGAACTGTTTTACTCCAATAAGAGATAGTAAGTTCATCCCATTTCATTATTTTTTTTAAAGGTGTAAGTTCACATTTGAATCTCCTAGCTTAACACTTAAAGGGACCTTCCATCTCTAGAGCAAGGCTGTCCTTGAAACGTCCTGATGTTGTCAGAAACATTCATGAGCAGTTTATGCTTAGCTCTTGGATAGTGACTTTAACCATTCAAAATCAGTCTCATTTTTACTTTTGCTTTTTCATTCTCTGCTTTTTGTCTCAAGGGTTCTAGACTCAATTATGCAGGAGACTCAATGTCTGGGAGACAGTACTGTAGAGGTAGAAGAGGGGTGATCCTTTTCCTGCTCATCATAAAGGGTCATGGATGATAGCCCAATAGCAAAAGACAGATGAACAAGAAAAAATCATTTAAAAAGTTTGTTTGATAATGGTTTTATGAGTCACAGGAGTCATCAGATTGAAGACCCAAAGATGCAGATGAATGATCCATTTTTATGTTACATTCCATGAAGCATGACCAACCATGTAGAAATAATTGGATAAAAAAAATTGTGATCTAATTCTAACAGACTAGGTGAAGAAATCCAGCAAGGCCTGTCCAGATTCTTGGCCTTTCTATGCAGCATTCTTTTATCACTGGTCTGGGAAAAGGACCCTTTTTGAAATTAGACAACATAGGTCAGAGAATTTCTTTATAGCTAACTCCAAGACAGAATGGTGATGAGGATAAGAGTAGTATTTTTGGGCATATGATCTGTTTTGGGCAAAAGGGGTTCTAGTTTCTATGACCCTTTTTGGGGAAGAGAAAGTATAGCTTCTGTGCCTTTTCTTGAAAAGGGGAAGGGAAGTAGGATATAGGAGGACAGGGAAAGGTCAGAAAGAAATAGCTTCTGAGGCCTTCACTTTAGTTTATTGTTTTCTGAGTCCCAACAATATCAATTAGCTTTTACTTAGATTTTTGCTTCCTAGCTTCTCTTCCTGAGTAGAGTTCGTCCCATTTATCTTGTCTTCAGTATCTCAGTATGTAGCAGTAGACTTCAATGTTTCTTGCTAAGGTCTGTTTATTAGCTTTTCTTTGTTCTGTTGTTTTTGAGTTATGTTTTTCTCTTAAGATTTCTTTCCAAAGATTTGAGAGCTAGACCATTTTTTGCTACCCTTATTTGAATGGTTATGACATCTTATCAGTTGGTCCCATGATGAATGGATTTGATGTGATAGAATACTAACACTATAAAAAGATGCATGCAAAATAATATCTTAGGTTAATATAGTTCCTATTCAGTTTACAGCTCTTTGTTAAATATCTAGTATTAATAATGAAAACTAAAACCTGGTCATGAATATAGTATTACAGCTTTAACAGTGTCACATTGTACTTATAATTCATTCATTAATTTGGTTTTTTTGTTATGTGTAAAGAGATATTTGGTTGTTCTAGAGGAAAAAATTGAACCGTGACTTACAATTCCCTAATCACATTAGAATGCACTTCCCGGTGAATATGAGACTAAATTGTGCTTATTCACCGCATATTCTTGATTCTGTATTTAATTTAATGTTTTGTAATTTTGAAGTAAACATTTAAGAAGCCATTTCTTTACCAAGTTAACAGTTCATAGATTAATTTGCTACTCAAGTGCACCAGGATGTATAACATAGGGCCACAGTAAAAAGTACAATTAGGGCCATAGGAAGAAATATGTACTATGCATCATCATAATCTGTTAACAAAAACAGTAGGATCATTTTGCTAAGGCAGCCCTGATGGAACACATACTGAAAATACTGCCTTGAGTTGCATTTAAAGAACATTTCTTAAACTGCTGCTATTCCTAGAGTCACAAGAATGTTTACCTGTCATATAAGAATACCTTCTTATCTTGCTTTATTAAATAATAATTTTATAAATACTTTTAAGAGCCCAGATTTTCTTCTCTTTCTTGAGTCACAAAAGTAACAGGATATAATTAAACCAACAGAGCCTACACAGATGCTTCGGATGTTTGGACTTGGTGTGATCAGCATAGTTGTCCTGGGATGTCTGCCCATTTATTGCTGCTCTCTTTGGCAGAGGAGGTAGGCAAACATAAACTTTTATTTGTTAATTTCTGAGTACATGTGGATATTTGTGTATAGACACATTTATTCAGATGCTTCAGAAATACAGCAATTATGTTTGAGTTCTTTTTGTTTAAAGGAAGTATCTTGGAAAAAATCTAAAAGTAGAGTTAACATCATATTTTTTTCAAAATCATGTTATTTGGGCTGGAGCGGGAGCTCAGCGGTTATGGTGCTTGCCTGTCATGCCTGAGGACACAGATTCGAACCCCTGCATCATGTACATATGAAATGTCTGAGTAACAAAAGCCATATAAAAACTAAATAAAATTGCTTTTCTCTTTTACTTTCTCTCACTATCCCTCTCTTTTAAAAATCATGTTATTTTACTTCTTTCAACAAATTTGAGACATCTTCTTACATAGGGGTCCATATATTTCTCATCAAAGAAAATAAAATAATAAATTGGCAAGCTGAAGTTGTGTAGAGTGGGGGTGGCTGTTTACCCTAAATCACAGTGAATTTTGCAAGTGTTTGTCTCTATTGAATCATCTGCCATTGGACTATTTTTTTCAAAGAGTCTATTTTATTTATTTATTTTCTTCTGGTTTTGTTTTTCTGACACTTAGTTGTGTACGTGGTCTTGGGATTTGAACCCAGGTCCTCACACATGCCAGGCAAGCACTGTACTGCTGAGCTACCTCTCCAGAGGCTGTCATTGGTCTTTAATGGTCATCTATCACTGGCCTTTTAAGCCTTGTTCTCTCTTCGACCCAAGTTGCATTAGATTTCTTCATAATGTATTATAAGAAATACCAGAGGGCTACTAGCACAATGTTTCCTAATTTTATTCCGGTTTGCTTATTTATTTTCTAAAGACACAGGAACAGAGAGAGAAAGAGAGAATCAATTTTATTCAGTATTTCATGTGGTCCTTGTTGCTTTGACACTTGGTTGTGTATTTGGTGCTGGGTTTGAACCAGTATTCCCGCACATGCCAGGCAAGCACCACAACCACCAAGCCACCACTCCAGCCTTCACCAGTTTATTTTTAATAGCTCCCCATCTACAGGAACAGAGTGGGTGTTGGAGGCGCAGAGCAGAGTGAGGGCTAGAGTAAGAGATGTGCGGCACTTAAGAGCACAAACATTAAGCAAAAATTCATTTCTCAGGATTGTGTAAGTCTAGGGTCAGTACAGTCATGATCCTGAGGGTAAGTACCTCCTTA
>PVKS010048067.1:0-12576 GCA_004027875.1 Aplodontia rufa | reverse complement strand
AAGGGAGAACAGGAAATATTGGAACTGAGAAAAAGCAAGGTACGTTCCAAGTATTTATGTCACTGTATATATTATAATCATGTGTATGAAAAATGTTTTTCATAGATGTAAGAATTATGTCATTGTACTTGGCTATTTTAGGAAAAATATAGGACCCAGAAGAGAGGTAAGGGATTGGGAGACAGAAGGAGGTAGGTAGAGGGGTGTGTGTGGGGGCAATATTGACCAAATTGTAATGCTGTATTGTGTGCATCTACAAATATGTGACAACAAATCCCATCATTATGTACAACTATAATGCACTATTAAAAATAAACAAAAATTTTAAAAAGCAATAAAAAGGGGCTGGAGCAGTGGCTCAGCGGTTAAGGTGCTTGATTGGCACACACAAGTACACGAGTTCAAACCCCAGCACCATGTACACAACGAAGTGTCCAGGGCATGAAAGTCACATGAAAAACTAAATAAAGATTGCCTCAAAACAAAAAAGAAAAAAATAAAAACAATAAAAAATTGGTTGATCTCAAAATTACAGACTGCATTTCTTCCTTAACTTCCTCACCACTTTGTAATAAGAATAACAGGAGAACAGTATTAGGAAACAGAATGAGGGTCAAATTAGACTTCATATAATTTACATACATACAAATTCTTTCTACTTCAGCACTTTTAATTCACTTTTATCCACAGAACCTCAGTAATATTCCATGAAAATACCATTCAACTCTACCACTAACAGAGAATAGTAGTGCTTAAGAGCTATGATTTTAGACTGTTAATTTCTATAGCCTGTTTGCTTATTTTTTGTATTCATGTGTAAAGGTAAGGATTTTTTCTTAATTACCATTATTAGTAGAATTTAAAATCACAAATCATGTCAAGTTAAATAGGTGGGAAAGAATTAGTCTTCAAAATTCTAGTGAAAAGAATTATGAGAGACACAAAAGTGGAAATCTTTTTAAGTATCGAGGGACTAATAATTGGGTATTTTAAACTTATTAAGGTAAAAATAAGAAGGTTTTAATAGAAGACGACAAATCATTCAATATGTGAAAAATGCTATGATAAGAAAAGATGAAAAGCAATTGGTATAATGAAGACTTACTGGCTAAGGATTCATCATGAACTCTGCATACTCAGGCTAATGTTCACTGAGAATAGGGGTTTATTGGAGAATTATGTAAATGTTAACAGGGATTAACATGTTGATCAACTGTTTCTCTCAATCCACTGAAGATTCCATAAAAGTCTTATTTAAGTCTCTGTGACATCAAGTGAAGATCAAGGTAGCAATGGTGCACCAAGACTACTAAGATTTTTCTTATGATATCCTTGTGACAATCATCAAAAATGATGTTAACTTTTTCCCCCTGTGGACATCCAACTGGTCTATAGTTTTATTTTTACTTTTATTGATATAATTATAAATAGTGAAATTTGGTGTTACATACTTATACATGCAGAGGACATAATTTAGTCAGTTTCATTCCATAGGACATCCCCTAAAACTGGACTATTTTATAAAGGAATTATATTCATGCACACACACATATATATATATAACATGTATATTACACATGCATATACTATGTAAGAAGAAATGATTATGAATAGATTAGAGGTTTTGAAGAATGAATTTACATTTTTTCATAAAAACATTCAAATACTAAAAACATAGGCCTCTTTAAGGCATTTTAGACTCTCAGAATTAATTTATGAAGAGCCCTCTGGAACTCATGCTATTGTTTCCAAAAGTCTGTGACTTATTTCTACAATTATTTCTCTAATAATTCTTCTGATTATTGTGTTTACATTTTAGTCAAGTATAGATTCCCATCAATACCTCATCTCTACAGTCTCTTCTTCAGGAAAAAAATGAACAAGAATATTTGTGAATACTATGTAAAAAGGTTGATACAGGGATTCTTGGTTCATGTTAATTTATATTGCTGGAGGACTTATATTGCTGAAGTCCTTCACAGGCAATGATTACGTTTCTAGTAGTAACATCTAGTCTAAATAGAATGAAAATTCCAAACTGAAAAGTTAGGAAATTATAAATCAATAGGAACACAGAATCCCTATATTAACCTTTTTACATAGTAATATTCTTGCTCATTTATTTCCTAAAGAAGAAACTGTGGAGATGAACTATTGGTGGGAATCTATATTTAACTAAAACAAAAACACAATAATCAGAAAAACTTTTAAGTATTTCGCTTTTTAAAATTTGGTTTCCTGTTCCTTCATTTCTAATGTATTTTGAAAAGTATGTTTTTCCATTTTTCTTTCTTTTTTTGTGTGTATTAAGGATTGAATACAGGGGTACTTTAATACCAAGCTATATCCCTAGCCCTTTTATTATTATTATTATTCTTTATTTTGAGACAGGGTCTCATTAAGTTGCTTAGTGACTTGCTATTGCTAAGTTGCTGAGGCTGGCTTGAAACTTGAGATACTCCTGCCTCAGCCTCCCCACCTGCTGGGATTACAGGAATGTGCCACTAAACCTTCATGTTTTGGTATTTTTCTTAAAGACATCATGAGGACAGCAATACATTTCTCAAATTGATATTAAAAATTACTTTGATTTGTACAGTAATATTGTCAGAAAGTAGATAAGAATAATGATGGTTCATATAATAAGAGCTTCAGTTTCAGTGCAAAAACATTAGTATGGATATATATGAGATAAGCACATACCCACTTAAATGTATAAAAGTGCTTAGTGACGATAAAATGGATTTTAGCACTATTTAATACACATGGGAAACAACAGCAATAATTTTTATGGCAAAATCATAAAAGTTCAGCTTTTACTCAAGCAAGTACTATGACAGGAAGAGTTCAACTTTTTGAGCAGTTACACTTCAAAACACACTCATGCAACCTAGAAAACAATTTAAAATTTTGGATGGCTAATATTAACATATGTTCTAGATAAATGCCTTGCAAACACACACACACATGCATACACACACACACAAACTCATTCTCTTTCTTTCTCCCTCTTCTACCTACCCCCCCATCTCTTTCTCTCTTCCTCTTTCTACATATACACATACAGTTATGGAAAATAATGAATGTGGAAAACAATTCATTAAAAACTAGTTGCATTATTTTATAAAAGATAAGAAAACACTTACTTCATCAGCCACCATACACCTGGAAATAAAACAAAAACAAATTAATTTCTTAATTATTAAAATCAACCATCTTAAAAGTTCTGATTAAGTAGCTTGCCACAAAATGTTGAAAAATGCTAAAGTACAAAGCCAGACAGAGTTGTTTATAAGTGTGCAGGAAACATGGGCCAGTGCTGATTTTGTATGACTCTCCAGCTGCCAAAGGCATATAGCTCTGTGGGAGAATTAGAGCTTCAGTTGTGCTATTCCCACAGCCTTCCAAAGAGAGAGCTACACTGACCGTTCAAAAATGTAAGCAAATGGCAACTGATTGTACAAATGACTTCCCTCTTCATCCTTAAATCTTACCATTTGTCTTTGCTAGAGATTAGAAGAATGCTGTGTGAAAGTGAAAGAAAATAAGTTTCAACATCTTTTGGGATAAGTTAAATATCTAATTATATATGCTACAATATATATTACACCTATTGACAAACTGAATTTTAATTTCTATTATTTTACTGAAATATCACTTCTTTATTCTTTCTCCCCTCCTCCTTGTCTCTCCTTTTTATTGTTTAGAGGAGGTCTCATTGCGTTGCACAGGCTGGTCTCAAACTTGTAGGCTCAAACAATTCTCTTGCTTTTACCTAGGCACATGTTACCACTCCTGGCTTTCTTTCTTATACACTTATAGAAGTAAATTCTATCCAGTGGAAATTGAGGAAAGGGCACATAAACGGAGATATAAGAAAAAGCAAAGAAAAAGGTTAAAAAATAGCAAGCACAGTCAGAATCAACAAAGGGACCTATGAGGCTGAAGCACCAGTAAAGGGGAAACACAAGTTTAAATGGAAGAGATTTCTAGGCAACATAAAAAAAAAATACTAAAAGCCAGGTGTAGTATTATAATACACCTGTAATACTGGCTACTGGGGAGGCTGAGGCAGGAGAATGTCAAGTTTGAAGTCAGCCTTCCAACTTAGCAAGACCCTGCCTCAAAATAAATAGAAAGGGCAACAAATGGTAGAAGTACTACCAAGTTCAATCCCCAGTACTTAAAAAAAAAAAAAAGTAAATAAAGTACTGGACTATTATATAAGTTGGCAAGGAATGAAGATCCTATTTCTCTTTTACTCTTTCTTTTTTTCTTTTTTAAAGAGAGGAGGACAGTGAGAGAGACAGAGAAAGAGAGAAACAACTTTATTTCGTTTTTCACATGGCCTTAGTTGCTCTAACATAACACTTAGTTGTGTACATGGTGCTGGGGTTTGAACCTGGGTCCTCATGCTTGCCAGACAAGCACCAAAACCACTGAGCCATTGCTCCAGCCCCTCTTTTACTCTTTCTTTATTTCTAATAATCTTGACTTTATACAATCTTGTTGTAAGTCTCCTTTTAATATAAAATGCAAATTTGTCTAGATGCAATGACTCATGCCTATAGTTCTAGCAACTCAGGAGTCTAAGGCAGAAGGATCCCAAGTTCAAAGTTAGCTTTAGCAACTTAGCAAGACTCTTATTCATATAGAAAAAAAAAAAAAAAGAAGGAATGGAAATATAACTCAGTGATAAGGTGTCCCTGAGTTAATCCCTAGTATAAAAATGCAAATTAGAAATTTGGAATAAATATTTTATGAAAAACTATTACAAGTAAAATTAAATTTAGTTCTTAAAAAGAAAAAAATATCAGATTGCCTCATAAATATGAAAAGAAATACAAATACTTTGATTAAAATTGTAATAAAAAAGTTTTTCACCTTCTTTGCAGAAAAACCTTGGAAAATAGAAAATTAAAAATTAATACTTAGGGGTCTGGAGCGGTGGCTCAACAGTTACTGGACTTGCCTGGCATATACAAGGCTGCAAATTTGAACCCTAGCACCACGTACACAATGAAATGTTGGAACAATGAAAGTCACATGAAAAACTAAATAAAATTGATTCTCTCTAAAAAAAAAACATAAAAATCAATAATTGGAAAACATGATTTTTTTCTAGGAAAAACACCTGCTATTTTACTTTAAAATCCAAGTCAAATCTGATAAAGATATCACTTTATATCATTATATACATTTGAAGTATGGGCCTATTATGTAACTCAGTACAGGTGCTGTGGATAATGCAGTGAATTTAAAAGCTCTTCCCTCTTGGAGGGTGAATGAAAGAAAAAAGACAAGAAACAAATAAACGTATGATTTAAGTGGATAAATAGTATTAAAAAAACTTAAACAAGGTAAGGTGGAATAAGGAAGGAACTATTTTATAGAGTAATCAGGAATAGCCTCTCTGATAAGGCAATTTGAATAGATTTGATTAAGATTCAAATTTAATGAGGAGAGGAGTCAGGAAGAAATGTGGAGGAAGAACATATTTAACAAAGTGATCAATAAGTTAAAAGGCCCTAAGATAAACTAAAACAGGTTATGATGAGATGGTTAGGATGTAGTTAAGGAAAAGCAAGGAAACTAAGGTAGTTGATGCACAGTAAGCAAGGGTAAAGGGTAGAAAGCACAGCTGGAAGGCAGCTGGAGTCCTGATCATAGAGTCTTTCAAGCTATAGAAAGAAGAGTAGATTGTCTTAAAATCCTTTGAAAAGAAGTAGTGTTTAACCTTTTAAAAGATTACTCTAGCTTATAAAAAATCAACTACAGAAGGCAAGAGCAAACCCCCAAAAAGTAGTCAGGAGGTCAATTCAGTAAATGGAAGAGTACATGTGGATGAATGGCAGACACAGAGCCAGTGAAAGTAGTAGGTTTAGGGCCCATTTTGAAAATAGAGCCAAGAAAAAAAAAATAAATAAATAAATTAGCTTATTGACTGGGATATGGATACAACAGTACATACAAAGAAATCAATAATAAGTCAAGATATTGCCTTATGCAGCTAAATGTGAAAAATGGTGGTGGTGAGATTTACTGAGAATAGACTATGAGAGGAACATTTTTGGGAAGGACAATAAAAAGTTCACTGTGGGTATATAATCTCTGTGAGAGATTTAGATAGTCAAGTCAGATTGCTTAGTAGGCCACTGTGAGACAGGGTACTAGAAAGGATTAGAGATATAATACATTTGAGAGTCATGAGAATGTAAACGGTATTGGAATGAATGAGGATTCAGGTAATCTGAGACATGACAACATCATTGTGGTTTATTCCTCTATATACCCAACTCTAAGTTTCCTTAACTTTCTAAAGTTAAGTACCTGCTGATCCATGGAGGCTAGTAGATACAATTTGAAGCTTTGACAGAGAATATTTGGAAAAGCTGGTATGCATTTATTTGACTTAAAAGTGTTATCAGAGCCCTGGACAAAAACTGAGGGTTTCAGATCACTGGAATAGCTAGGTTTTCAGGTATGCAAAGACCCTCCAGGTAAAAATCAACTTGGATACCTCAGAATATGTTAGATTTTCCTAGCATGAGGCAGGTAGAACTCCTCCACTTTGGACATTGAGGGAGTTCAAATAAATTAAAGAGTATTAGGTTTCCTTCAGGTATCTCTAGTGGGGCTGACTTTAGATATGAGGCATGTTCCAACCTCTGGGATTCCTGCTGTTAAAGATAGTTCAGCAATCAAGCTTGATTTTCAACAAGCAATCAAAAATAATTGACTCTGTGAGAGGCCTCAACACAGCAACAAGAATAAATAATCACTACATATCTGAAACAGAAGATTTAAGACTTCATTCTGAAACAAAAGTGCTAGAAAAGACAAATTAAACTTTAAATTAGAATATCACACATGCACACTCTTCTGAAAGCTCAGAGCCATGATTTTCCTTTTTTAAATTAGTGCATTAAAGTTGTACACAATGATAGAATTTGTTGTTAGATATTCATACAGGCATACAATATAATAATATAATTTGGCCAATATCCCTCCTCAGCACTCCCCCTCTCCCTTTCTCATTCCCTGGTCCCTTGCCTCTGCTGATCGTCCCTTGAAATTGATTTGTGGGAATTATTTAGTTTCCAAGAGGTGCAAATTTATTTTCCCCTTGCCCCTCAGCTCTCCCTTTTTCCCTACAGTCCTTCCTCCCCTCTCCCCCTCTGCTCTCTCTACTAGAAGACTCATGATTTTCAAACCAAAATGAGATGATTTTTTTTTAAAGAGAGTAACAGTAAGAGCGTGAGACTGATAGATTTGCAGTTTTTCTGACACTTAGTTGTACATGTGGTGTTGGAATTCAAACCCTGGTCCTCTTGCATGCCAGGCAAGTGCTGTACCCCTGAGCCACCGCTCGAGCCTGAGATGAATTTTCTTTTTAAAAAATTATCATTATTGGGGCTGGAGCAGTGGCTCAGTGGTTATGGTGCTGGTGCTTGCCTGACAAGTGCAAGTACACGGGTTCAAACCCCAGCACCCACGTACACAACTAAGTGTCAGAGCAACGAAAGTCATGTGAAAAACTAAATAAAAATTGATTGTGTCTCCCTCTCTATTTTTTTTAAATATCATTATTGACAGTATACTAGAAAATTTAGTACAAGGATTATCTCAAAGCATACTAGAAAAAACTAAATAAATGGAAAAACTAAAGGAAGAGAAAAAAATACTTGATGGATAAATTCAGAAGACTGAATTGTTTAAAAAAATGGTGTTCAAAAGGAGAAAAAGTAATATATGACAGAGGAGCAACAATTAAGTAAACAATAAAGGAAAAATTATCTGGGCTAAAGAAACATGCCTGGTAGAGTAACTGAAAAGGAAAACCAAGTTTCAAGTTAGTTTGAAGAGAAAAGACATATATCTACTTACTTTCTAAAATTCATTAATCTCAAGAATATAGATGGGCTGAAGCAATGGCTCAGTGGTTAGAGTGCTTGCCTGGCATGTACAAGGACCCAGGTTCAATCCCCAGCACCACATACACAACTAAGTGTCAGAAAAACAAAGGCCGGATGAAAAAAGTACATAAAATTGATTCTTTCTCTCTTTCCCTAAAAAATAAATAAATAAATGAAAGAATGTAGAGAAAAATCATGTTAAGTATCCAAACAAAAAATTATTATCCACAAAAGGGAAAAATAATATTGTTATTGGACTTACCAGAACTAGAAAGTAGAAAACAAGAGAAAAGGATCTGAACTACTGGAAAGGAAAACAATAGTAGATAATAGTAGAAATAATAAATCTTATACCCAACCAAGCTACTTTTTTTTTTTTTGGGTAAGGGATGGCAAAAAGATGCTTGAGGCTAGCAAAGGTCTTCAATGCTATAACACTCTTGCAAACCACCCAAGAAGAAATACTTGAGAAAATAACCGAATAATAAACATACACTTAACATACATTCAACATAAGAGAAAATGAAATCTGGAAAGCAACGAAGCTTGATATATGAGAATTTAATGAATGATATATCTTCTAAATAAGAACTCTAGAAAACAGTTAGAAACACAATCTGAAAAACTACAAAACCGAAGTAAAGTAATGGAGAATAGGGGTGCTGAAAATATTCTAATGCAAAATACCAAACAGATGATTTACAGGAAAGAGAAGATGAAAACACCTATGGAGGAAGAGGATGGAGAGAAGAGAGGGTAGAAAAGGGGAGTGACTCAATGAGTATAGCGTTTCAGTTCTGCAAGATGAAACAGCCGGAGAGATCAGCTGCACAACAAAATGCACATAGCTAACATTATTATACTATAAAGTTAAAATTGTTCAGAGGGTAAATTTCATGTTATTCTACCACAATAGAAAACAAAAGATAGAGACAAGACATTCATAGACTGAGCCCTTGAGCACTCTAATTATTAGAGATCACAAAAAGGAAAAAGATTAAGGACAAAAGACTGAGAAAGAGTGTCAAGTTATGTGGAAAGACACCAAAAGATGGCAAATTCCAGGCCAGCCTAGGAAACTTAATGACCTTGTCTCAAAATAAAACTTAAAAAGTTGGGGAACGGAGATATAGCTCAGTAGTAGAGTGCTTGCCTAGCATGTGCAAGGCTCTGGCTGTAATCTCCAGTACCACAAAATAAATAAATAACTAAATAAATAGAAGAATATGGCTAACATAATTAATTTATAGAAAATTTATACAATTCATTGAAACTAAAGTCTACTTTGTAAAAGGAGGGCTACCAAAAATCACCATTGTCCTTGAGAAATGACATTAAGAAATGCCATTGAGAAATGGCAAATAGGACCCAAGTTATAGGGACTTTAACCTACAGGGAAAAAGAATATTTTCTTTGTTGAAGACTATTCATTATATTTGCCAAACCTGGTTTGGTATACCAGTAATTCTATAATTCTATCATAATTTTACAAGCAGTTCAGTTTTTCACTGTAACAAAAAGTAAATAATATTCTTTGTTCCAAACTCGTTACTTGCATTGTAATTTATCCAGCTTACTGTAGAGATCAAAAAGCAAATTTATTTAATTGAATTGCTTCCCAAACCCTGAGGCTCCTTACATTAATTGTCCACTTACAACATCAATACATATCCTAGTATTTCCAGCATTCATATCTTTGGATGTACATGCTTGGTGTTTACTATTTTTTAACTCAAATTTTGATACAGATAGACACCTGAACACCATTATACTTTTCAGAGAATTATTTTAAATTTCTTTTCAAAGACACAAAGAAATGAACAATTTGAATTTTTTTAAAGAGATTAGTACAGTGGGAGATACATATATATATATATATATATACATATATATATATATATATATAGAGAGAGAGAGAGAGAGAGAGAGAGAGAATCAATTTTTACTGAGTTTTTCACATGACTTTTGTTGCTTTGACACTTAGTTGTGTACATCGGTGCTGGGCTTTGAACCCCTGTACTTGCACATGCTGGGCAAGTGCCTTAACCGCCGAGACACCAGTCTAGCCCCGAACAACTTGAATTCAATATGAAGCTTTTCTTCCATTTCTTTACATAGAAAACACCTTTCTACAATTAACACACACATCCCTTTTAAACAGACCATATCTAGAAAAAGAAAATAGTTAAACTTTCCAAAAGAATACTTAAAACTACACGAATTTAGTGAGACGCACAGAAACAAGATAGTCACTCTCATTCTGTTTGGAATCCTAAGCAAAGAATTAAGGGCATCATATCTGAAAATAGTTATCTGCTTAACCAATTACCATGCACACTTCAGCCTCAGAAGTAAACTATTATTGCAGGGAGAATACTAGCCTTTGAGATACTGATAAGGACTCTTACTAAGAACCAATTCCAATGCTTTAATATGGTATATTTGACCAAAGCTAACTTAATTAATTTTTTTAAAAATTAATGTTAATTTAATAAATTCTGCCCACTTCCCCAACAGACCAAACAATGGGGACCATGGATTCAGAGCACCAAACCATAATATTTTTTCCAGCCACAATAATTTCTTAAAATATTTTGTTTCATAACTATAAAAGTTCAACATGATAAAATTGCCTTTATTTTTTAGTTCTAATTTCATTCACTTTTTGAATTGATGATACATTCAAAAGCACATGATTCAAGAAAATACAAAAGTGAAAAGTTTCTCTCCAATTTCTGTTCCTTAAGGACGTCTCAGACACTGGCCTCTGTTACCATTTTCTGGTATAGCTTTCTAGAAATATTCTCTATAAGTACAAATTATTATGTGTGTGTGATAAATAATCTGTTGATTTCTACATTTCCAAATCTTGTTTAGAATCCAAATGTACACAAAAAAGTGTTATAGTGTGACAACTAAGATAAGAAAGAGAATTTGGTCAAAAATAATAAAAGAATTCTTGTTTTCCACTAATTTGGCAAATGGCAAGAATATTTGTATACAGTGAAATCTTCAGCAGCAGTTCATATCTAATTTGGCCTCTTTGTAGTGACTAGGCTAGAACCATCACTTCCTTGAAAAGCTTGAGTGGAACGCCCACTCAAGAGAGCCCCCGAGTCTCCTCCCAGCTCTCATATATGCACCTTGTTTGGTGCTCAATCCTTTGTCATATTCACTTCTTGTCTCACCTAAATTCCTGAGACTATTATGCATTCTCATATTTTTGTTTTTAAAGAAAGAGGGGACAGTGAGAGAGAAAGAGAGAGAAGCAATTGTTATTTAGTTTTTCATGTGACTTTCATTCCTCGGACACTTTGTTGTGTACGTGGTGCTGGAGTTTGAACTTGTGTACTTGCGCATGCCAGGCAAGCACTGCAACTGCTGAGCCACTGCTCCAGGCTGCATTCTCATACTTTTAAGCACATTCATACACAAGCCCTAAATCTGCACATTAGGCCATTGGCAGATGCTCCATATACACGCTGAAAAAGCTGCCTCGGGGCAGTCTTCTGCCTGGACATTCATAAGTTATTATTACATATAATACATGTGGACACATAAAATATAAGCTGAATATAACCTAGATTTTAAAATCTAGGTGGCTTGGCGGATATCATGCTTGCCTGGCATGCATGAGGACACGGGTTGAACCCCAGCACCACAAACACAAAAAACTGTTGGTGCAACAGAGGTCACATGAAAAATTAAATAAAGTTGATTCTCTTTTTGTCACTCTCTCACACTGGCCCTCTCACTTAAAAAAAATATATAGGGGCTGGTGTGGTGGTTCAGGGGGTTACGGGGCTTGCCTGGCATGCAAGTGGGTTTAAATCCCAGCATCATGGACACAACGAAGAGTCAGAGCAACAAAAGGCACATGAAAAGCTAAAATAAAATTTATTCTCTCTTTGTCTAAGAAAAAAAAATCTAAAATTTTTTAAACAATGGATTTGAACCCGAGATTCTTACTCTTTGGTCATAAGTTTCGATGTTGAAAACTGCAAAACAATAGTATTTATTTTGATTGCATATCAAATTAGTCTATTGCACTTCTGTAAAAGTTGAAAGCATTGCTCTTATTTACAAGCAGGTAATTGTAAATATCCTAGATATCTATATCCAGTTTCTTAATCTCATCCATTTTGTAAAAATGACTAAGCCAAGTAAACCAAACTATAATCAAATGAAGTACATTAGTACTTTGTAAATGGAAGGATACTATAAAATCTCTATTGCTTTTATAATGGTGATAATAAGTCCTGTTTAATATGAACCAAATAACTGTTCACTTTTGGTACAAATATTGGCAATGGATACAAACGAGAAAGAGTGGGTGATAGTTTCAAATGTAGCTGTTATAACTTAAGGAAACAGGTTTAAAAACAGGTTTTACAGAATGCTTGAGGATCAAGAGGTTTGGGGAATGGCTGGATGGAGAGATTATAAAGGTGTAAACTTTAAGGGATGATGATGGGTATGTTCACTATCTTCCTTGTGATGGTGTTTTATGATGAAATCATATGTTGTAAGTTATGAAATGATGTAGTTTAAATATGTGTAGTTTTTCTCACCAGAGGACATTGATCAAGCCAATGAATACATGAGAAAGTGCTCTAAATCTCTAGTAATCAGAGAAATGTAAATGAAAACCACATTAAGA
>PVKS010048066.1:0-12556 GCA_004027875.1 Aplodontia rufa | reverse complement strand
TTTTTTTTTTTTGTTTTAAATTTTTATTTTTTATTTACTTATTTATTTTTATCATGCTGGTGGGGATTGAATGCAGGGACTCGGGCATTCTAGGCAAGGGGTCTAACACTAAGCTCCCACCCCCCCCAATTCTTTAAAGAGCATTTCTAAGCACAAGCATTTATAAATTTATAAAACTTGATTTTTGGAAGCATCACTGTTGAAAGTTCATTTCCCACAAGATCTCCCGTCTTACCCAGCTTCAGGTATAGTTTAGAGACATTGCCATGCTCACCCCATCCACCATGGAACTCTCCCCACCTTGCAAAACCGAACCTCTGTGGGATTAAATCATAACCCCACATTCCCTTTTTTCCCAAGACCTGACTGATCCCGTTCTGTCTCTATGGACTGGGAAATTCAGCTGTCACCTGGTGCACTCTTGTTCTATCCCTCCTCTTGCTCCTGGTTTATCTTGCTGAGCCTGGTGTCCTCCACTCATCCATGTGGTGGAAAACATCAGCCTCCTCCTTTCTCAGGCGAATATTCCATCCTATGCATGCGCCACCATTTATCCATCCAACCTGTGGACACCTTGCTGCTTGCACACTTGGGCTAGTACGCGTAGCACTCCTGTGGATATTGCTGCTTACATATCCGCTGAGTTGCTGCTTTCAGCTCTGCTGGTGTGCACACCTAGAAATGGAGCAGCTACGTCACACTATGCTTGTACGCTATCAGCCTCAGCATGGTAGCACCTACGTTCCCTCCAATGGTGTGTGGGTTGCCAAACTTCCACACAAGTCTTTCGCCATTTTCAAGTAAGATGGTTTAATTGTCATTGTTGAATTGTAGATGTTCTTTATTTATTTGGGGTGTTGGGTCTTCCCTTCTGTTTTCTACTGCTAATTTTATTATTTTATGCGTGTTAGAGGTTGGACTGAGTCTCCCTCAAATTCACATGTTGAAGACCCAGCTCTTAATACTTCAGAATGTAACTGTATTAAAAGACACAGTCTTTAAAAAAGTAAAGATAAAATGAGGTCTTTGGGGGTAGATGCTGATTCAGCCTGACAGCTTTCTAAGAAGAGAAAATTCAGATGCAAACACATGCGTGTTTGGAGGAACGCACAGGAGAGAACCCTGCAGAAGGCTGCTCCGCCAGCCGAGGAGAGACTTCGCTCCAGACAGCACACAGGCTGGAAAGGGGACCCTGGACGTGTCACTCCCAGAACTGGAGAAGTTTCTGTGATTTAAGCTCCTTCCTCTGAGGTATGGCGACCAGCAGACCAATGCAAGACATGCGCTTTGTGTGTTTCGAACTGAACTTTTGGTTTGGAGATAATGCAGAGTTACATGCATTTGTGAACTCTCACCATGTCACCCCAATGGTAACATCTTACAGAATTGAGAGCCTCGAGCAGGATACGACACTGACAAAATCCACAGGGGTCTTTGCAGATTTACCCAGTTTAGCTTCATGTGTGTGTGTATGTGTGTGTATGTGTGTGTGTGTATGTGTGTATGTGTGTATGTGTGTGTATGTGTGTGTATGTGTGTATGTGTGTGTGCATGTGTGTATGTGCATGTGTGTGTGCATGTGTGTATGTGTGTGTATGTGTGTGTATGTGTATGTGTGTGTGTATGTGTGTGTATGTGTGTGTATGTGTATGTGTGTATGTATGTGTGTGTATGTGTGTGTATGTGCATGTGGGTATGTGTGTGCATGTGCGTATGTGTATGTGCGTATGTGTATGTGTGTATGTGTGTGCATGTGTGTATGTGCATGTGTGTATGTTTATGTGTGTGTGTGCATGTGTGTATGTGTATGTGTGTATGTTTATGTGTGTATGTGTGTGTATGTGTGTGTATGTGTATGTATGTGTATGTGTGCATGTGTGCATGTGTGTGTGTTCAGTTCTATCATTTTATCACATATCACTCAATCACCATAATCAAATACTACATTATTCCACTAAGATGTTCTCCCTTTTGAGAAAGTAACATTTCAAGAAGGTGTCATGAAGGCTGCAGAGGTGGCTCTGGCATAGCGTGCTTGCCACCATGCACAATGACCTGAGTTTGATCTTCAGTACCACATACACAAATGGAGGAGAAACAAAACAAAAACAGCAGAAAAAATAAGCTCTTTCTCTCTTAAAAAAAGTTACATAAATGGGATCATAGCATACGTAACTTTTAGGATTAGCTGGGCTTTTGTTTTCGCTCAGCATAGTTTTTCTAAGACTTTCCAAGTTGTTATTTGTCTTAGTAGATCATTCCTTTCAACTGCTGAGTAGTATTCCATGATGCACACATAGCTTTAGTTAACCACTAACCCACTGAAGGATATCTGGGCCATTTCAGGTTTGGAGCTATTATGGCAAAGTCTATCATTGTTTTATTTTATTTGTTTATATTTTGGTTTGGTATCCTGTTTCTGTTTTCTTGCTTTCCTGTGAATTAATTGAATATTTTTGCAATACTTCTTGATTTATAGTATTTTGTTGTATATCTCTTGGTGTAGTTTTCTTAGCAGTTGCTGTCTTTGGGATTTTTTTTCAAATCAGTTTTCTCAATCACCCTTTAACTGTTGCTATTCTCATATCACAGGTAAGAAACTTCAAGTCACATGGCCAGTCCCTGTGAGCCGGTATCTGGACCTATGTCTGTGCAGCTCCACCACTACATGCAACCGGTCACTGGCTGCAGGGAGAGTTGGGAAGGTCACCCGTGCTGAGCCATCTCACTGGGAAATCCACAAGATTAGGCAGCACTGTGGACCCAAAATATCATAACCTCAGCCTCTGGGTCTTCCCTCAGCCCATGTGGCCTCCGCTTCAGCCCTTCCTACCTGCTGAAGCCCAGGTTGCTAGAAAGTTGCTGCCCCCACTAAGCCTTCTAACCTCTCTGAGGTAGAAAGTACACCAGTCCCTCGCTACCCAAGATTTCATTTTCTGTGATTTCAGTTATCCATGGTCCACTGTGGCCCAAAAATATTAAATGGAAATTATTAAATTAACTCACAAGTTTTAAATTGTGCACCTTTCTGAAGAGGGTGAAGAACGTTGCTCTGTCCTGCACCACCCTCCGGGGACATGAGCCATCCTTTGTCCATTGTTTCCACGCTGTATATTCTACCCTCCCCCAGTCATTTAGCCGTCCTGGCTGTCAGATCAACTGCGGTCCCACCCCCAGTGCTTATGTTCAATAAAAATCATTCTATTTACTAACAGTTCTAACATGCAAGGGCAGGAATACTGGCAACGCTGGTGTTCAAAAGAGAAGCCACATATGCTGCTTTTATGTGAAAAGAAGTTCTGTACTTAATAAGGAAAGAAAATAATCAGGCTGAGGTTACCAAGATCCACAGTACAATTAGATAGTGAGAGCGACCACACTCACATGGTTTTTATTACTGACTATTATTTTCCTATTTTATTATTATTACTAAACTCTTACTGTGCCTAATACACATTAAGCTTTATCATGGACATGTACGTATAGAGGAAACATATTGTACGTAGGGGTTGGTGCCGTCTGTGGTTTCGGGCATCCTTTGAGGGTCTCAGAATCTGTCCCCAGTGGATTCAGGGACTACTCTGTTTTCTTTTGGCTTCTCCTCGGCAGTTTGTTTGGACTTTTCTTCCAGCCTGAATTCCGGATACTTATTTTTTATCTTGATTTCTATCCTGATTGGAAATGCACTAAGGCATAATTCATCTTTGTTGTCGCTCCAGCGAGAATGATATCCAAAATATAGTTGCTGATTTAGCAAAGGTTGATTGAGCTGGGAGCTCTGGTACACCTGTTGAGCTTCCTGGAAAAGGAGTTAGTAAAGACCTCCCTTCGTAACAATCACTAAATTACCGACTCGGTAGATGACAGCTTTAAAGGGTGTTATGGGGAATTCTTAGGAGTAAACAAATCAGTAAAACTTAGATCAATTGGATTCATTAACAGGTACAAATTCCTCCTTGCCACCTCGAAAATTCCTATGATCACATAGACTTCATCTTTAAACTTATGTAAAGCTCAAATTGCTGGCACCAAAATGAAAAGAGGGATATGTTTAATTTTTATTTTGATTTTTATGGATCAGATGGTAAAATATCCCTTCCAAAACTGTCCCTCTAAATTCAGGCCAATTCACCAAGCTCAGATATTTAAAACCTCCTGGGGGAAAAAAGTCGTTTAGCTGACATAATGACCCCTTTACACATTTAAGCAAAGCTTAGCTTTATGAAGACATAAAAATACTTCTACAGTAATATACCCGTCTCTTATTCTAAAGCAACCACTATAAGCCGTGATTTGTAAGAGTCTTAAAAATCAATGCTTTTCTAGAAGGATATGTAGATGATTTATGTTGCTCTACTATCTCTTCTTAATTGCTTCTCAAAGTCCATTTTCCCAACAAGTTATGGCTTCTCAAACAGAATGGAAATACTATTGAACATTCTTAAAGCAATTCTATTTTTAAAAGATAAATTAAGTTTGGCCATTTGAATGTGACCAGTCTGAAAAGGAACAATTACATGAACCTTTATTTTTAATTTAAGTAGGAATAAATACATGCATGGCAATGATTATTCATCTTTAAGCTTCAAAATCCTCAATCCTTGGGTTCCAAGAGCCCTTGACCATAGCTCAGTGCTTCTCAGCTGAAGCTGTCACTGTGTACTGTGGAGATCTGTAAAGTGACCCCTGATTCCTAAGAGAAGTATGCACAGAGCTTTATAGTTTACAAAATCCATTGAAGCATGATGGGAGAGCTCAGATCCGGGTGCTAAATGGAGGGAAGTGTTTAACTCAGGGCAGTTCCTACCCTATGTCTCAGACCTGGTGGTCAACAACTCACCATACTGCACGCTGTCTTACTCTTCTGCCCCAGTGACCTGTGTCTGTCCCCCGCAGACACCTGGGCCTTCCCTGCACATTTTGTAGCTCATACTGTGTTTCAAGACAACCTCAATACCCTTCTTTCCATCAAATCCAAACCAGCTTATCTCCTGGATGGCAACCCTGGTCTCACGTTTGTTGCAGGGTGCACGCTTTACGTAGGAATCTTGGGTCATTTTACAATCCTCCACAGTGCACCGTCACACAGCCTCTGCTGAGGACAGAGCTCCGGTCAAGGGCTCTTGGAACCCAAGGATTGATGATTTTGAAGCTTAAAGATGAATAATCATTGCCATGCATGTATTTATTCCTACTTAAATTAAAAATAAAAATTCATACCGCATTTCCTGTGATCTCTTTCTCACACATGCCGCTCATTCATCCAGTAATAGTTTGAATTCATAGGTGATCTTTTTGCCAAAAGTAAATTGTATTCTCCACCCACAAGTATTTTTAAGAAATTTTTAATCTGCACCCCCATGGAGCTCTGGAGGGTGATCTAAGATTTTCTTACTTAACAGGATAATGGTGCCTTTGGGCTCTCCCTTCCCAATTCAGTCAAGTTCCTTTCCTTCTGCTTGATATGGAGAATTTCCATGCAAAAATATACCAGATTCCATTGATTTTGTAAAAGCTCGAAAATTGCTGTTTCAATAGAAGAAACAGATAAGCATGCTTGCTTAAGTCACCAGAAACCCATGTGCAGTTAGGGATCAGTGGAAGGAGGGTAAGTTCTTGTTTTGCGTTCTTTTTTTGGGTGACTATTTTCCTCGGAGTCTTCTTGGAAGCTCCTTATTTACCAGGCTTCATACCACACACATCGCTAAAATAGAAGCCCCTGGGGTCAGGAACTCTCTTTCTGCTTACAATCCTACCTCGGATGCCTAGAGCAGCACCCAGTGCAATGCAGGCCTTGCATTGTATCAGCAGAAATCTCTCATCTCAAAAACACTTTATGTGGAAATGAAAACTGAGTCTACATTTCTTTTCAATAGTAATTTTTTAATTTTCTGCATTCTTTAGGTTAAATTGTCAGTTTCAAGAGTTATACTTTTAAAGATGCTTTTGATAGGCAAAAATAAAAGTCTAATATATTTTCAAAGATAATTTTGCTTTCTACCTCCATAAGATTTAGGATTTTGCCCTTAAGTGAATGATCCCCTTGTGTTTCGTTTTTCATGGCAAAGGCTAGAAGTAAATTTAGGGTAGCTGAATGAATGACAGCAAAGGATAAGTTCGGTAAACTTTAGCCAAGGCAGGAGAACTCTGTCATTCCCATTAATACACAATCAAGTTTTGAACAATATATGTTGTCAAATACTGTAAACCGGTGCTCCCAAGGGAACTCTCATACTCCAGAATTAGAATTCCGTAGATTTGCTCAGAAAAGAACATTTGAAACTGATACAAGCCTTGCTGCCTGCTTTCCAAAAATATAATCTAAGAGACACCCTGGTCTTCGTCCACTCTGGGAGGATGCTTAAGCAATCATCTGTGCATATCATTACAGTGTCTTTCAAACACTGTTTCTTATTTTGCAGGGTGTTCCTTATGTAGACAGGTGGGATCAGGGGCAAGGGTGCTCTATGGAAGTAGGGAGTAAGCACTCTTTAATTTGCATTTAGGGCTTCGTGAAAGATTGTGTTGTTACAAGATGGTTTTTTTGCTGAAAAAAGATGTTTAAAAAATCCCTGTTTTTTATCCAAGAGAGAATACAGAAAACTAGGTGTGGTGTGGATACTAAAGTTCAAAATCACACGTTATGTGTGTTTTAAATTGTTGCAAAGACATAAAACAATACTCCGGCCAACAGTAACCAGCTTTCAGCCTGAGTTAGTGATCCCTGCTATTAAACTGGTTGAGCAACTATTCCTTGATCAGAAAATTAAAGCACATGAAAAAAAGCCACAAATAGTCACAGCTGCTTCTACAAGGGAGGTGTAATGACATTATTTTCTCCTCTTGGATTTTTGGAAACGAAGTTTCATATCATGTTGGAGCTGGCTGCACACTTTCAGGAGAATGTGAAGGAAGGTGGCCTGAGCCGAAAATCCCACGGGTAGAAAGGGTTTGAACCCAAGAGCCTTGTCTGCTTTGGTGAGAACGTTCAATCCCGGGGAAGAGGTTTGGGCCCAGGTCCGTTTTCTGACCATCTTGGTGACCACCGGTGTCCCTGCACAGGGGTACTCCACTTTACACTGCTGACATCCAAGGCAGGATGACTCACTATAAAGGTTTGACCTGCATCTCCCAGTACATTTCAAAGCATCCCTAGCCACTCCCACCAGCCACCAGCAGCACAGTTCCTGAAGTCTCCTGCTTCTCCCAAAGCAGCGGATGATACCCAAAGCCCCACAAAGCCATAAACCCTAAGGCCAAACCTGGGAGACTCGTGGCCTCAAATTGAGGCTAGGATTATTTCAAGCACTTCCTAGACCCCAGAAATAAAAGCAAAACATAAACATTAATTGACTAAAATAACTGTCATTAAGCAAGTTAGATTTCTCTTGTACTTTAGGTCTTGTTTCCTAAGCATTATTACAAATGGTCAAGTTGAACTAAGGCTTCAATTAATATTGTGAAATATATTCATTTTTAAGATATTCTATTCCAATTCTCCAGCTTGGTCTTTTATGACCTGTAAAAGTAAGGTCTAGCTGAGAAGTTTAAACTTTCATATGAGTATTTTTGAATGTTCTTTGAGGACAAAATAAATGTAGTAAAATTTACCCTCCTGGATTCCACTGAAATTTCATTTTATTTTTTAAAGAAAATGAGAGAGAGACAAAGAAAGAAAGAACTCATTTTTGTCATCTTTTGTTTTTGTTGTTGTTGTTTTTCCTTTGTTTATTTGTGTATGTGGTTCTGGGGATCAAACCCAGGCAACCATGCGACCACTGAGTGACCTCTCCAACTCCTTCGCTAGACTTTTATTTTATTATTTTTTTAAAGAGAGGGGGACAGTTAGAGAGAGAGAGAGAGAGGAGAGAGAAAATCAATTTTATTATAGATTTTCATGTGGCTTTCGTGGCTCCAACACTTAGTTGTGTATGTGGTGCTGGGGATCAAACTCAGTTCCTTGCACATGCCAAGCAAGCACTCTACCACTGAGCCACCACTCCTGCTCCTTCATTAGAATTTTAAATGAGAATTGTTGATAAACTCTCCTTTTGAATTGTTGACCATCATTCTTCTTTAATTTTTATTAGAAGCTGTGGGAGCTTGTTATTCAATGATAATGTATCAGTAGACAACTCCTAAGACCTTCCCAGGAGTAAGCAGCACCCACTGGACATAAGGCTAAGGAGTTAACGGTGAATGTGACTTAATGCTTTCCTTTAGACACGTCTGAAGTCTGAGTGTTTGTCTACCTTTCTGACTATTTCTTAAGTATAAATTTCATTAACTTCTTTTCTGCCCCTACATGTCCAATGCTTTGTTTTGAGACTGCTGCTGCTCCTTGCCACTAGAATATCTCAAAGATTAAACCTACTCCTGTAGGTTTAAAACTAAAGCTCAGCCAGGAGCCATTCTGCTCACGTGTAGCCAAGCCTAGGACTCTGACTCAGGCTGATAGGCACCCAGGAAAACTCCAAGGAGGAACCCCTGTCCAGAGCCATGCCACTTACCACACTGCAGGGCCTGGCCTTATGTACTGAGCCAGCAGGAACCCAGGACACCTCAAGGACTACCACCTGGACCCACCCAGCTGCAGCACATACGCTCCCGCCCCAGATGGATTGGGCCTTTCTACACCACCAAGGATCTCACAGCTGATTATGGTGCACAGGGAGACCCATTCTGGCCTGCCCCATGCCTCTGAGACCCAGGACACAGAGATACACCCCTTCTGCCGTGCTTCAAAGACCCAGCGGGCTACCACACACCCCCAACAAGTTCCAGATCCACACACTAGAGTCTCAATACAGAAGGTACAGCAAAATGAGGCTCCAGGAAGAAGCAGCTTTGTGGAAGAAGGTGGTCATCAGAGAGGGAATATTGGATCTGACCCTTTGATCTGCAAGAAAGAAGCACCTGGTGACCTACCTTGCTTCCTCACAGGGAACCTCAATTCAAAAATCCAAAAGAAATTCTTCAAAAATGAGGAACCAAACTTCAAACCAACAAATCCACTGCCAAGCAGCCCATGAACAGGGGATGGGATGAAAAACCAGGAAAATATTATCCATGATCTAATCACTAAAAGGAATAGTGAGCTAAAAGACAATTTAATAAGTGGACTAAGGGAGAAAACTGGAGATGAAAAAACTCTGTTATCAAACAAACAGACACATTGAAAAAGGAAGTAGTGGAGCTAAAATCTTTAGTCAATCACATCAGAGGAACAATGTAAGACTAACTTCCATAGAAATCAGAACCCGAGCTCTTGAAGAAAGAAACACTAGCAATGAGGATAGGCTGAGCACACAGATGATGAATAAGAAGAAACACTCAGAGCATGAACAGAATTTCCAAAATGTCTGGGATGAAATCAGAAGAAACAGTATAAGAATAATTGGGATACAAGCAAGAAGAAATCAAAATGAAAATAAATGGCATAAAGAAAAATTCTCAAAGAAATAAAGAAAAATTTTCCCATATTGATATAGAGTCAGTTATGCTCATCCAGAAAGTGTACAGGCCAATAGGCTTAATCAAAGAGAAGCTCACTGAGACACATCATATTCAAAATGTATAACAAAGAAATCATGCAAAGCTGCAACAAAGAGATGCCAAATCACATTCAGAGGCAAACCAATGAGGATCACATCTAACTTTTCAGCTCAGACCCTAGGAGCAAGAAGATTCTGAAAGAAGATATTTCAATCTTGTAATGACCACAATCTGCAGCCAAGAATAATATACTCAGCAAAACTGAGCTTCAAATTCAAAGGAGAAATAAGAACATTTCACAATAAGATCAAACTTACTGCATTCATTAACAGAAAACCAGCATTACAAAGACTTCTCAAAGATAAACTCCAAATAAAAGAACAAGAATATAATCCTCAAAACCCACAGAGGAAATTCAATAAAAGTACATGCTGTCAAAAAATAACCAAGACAACACAGAACTTATTAATAAAACATTATGACTATGAACCACACCAAATAACTATCCTACACTGAATGTGAATCGTCTCAACAATCAAAAGACACAAATTAGCAGATTGAATCAAAAAGCAAAATCCAACAATATGCTGCTTACCGGAGACCCATCTTACAGCCAAAGACGTCCACAGATCGTGGATGAAAGGATTCGAAACAAATCTACTAGGCTTGTGGCCCAAGAAAATAAACTAGTACTGCAATAACTATATCTGACAGAGTAGATTTCAACCAATATTTAATTAGATGAGATAAGAAGTTCACTATATCATAGTAAAAGGAACAATACATCAGGAAGATATAATCATAGTAAATATCTATGCTTCAAACACCAATACTCCTAATTATGTGGAAAATGTAATCCACCACATAAACCCACATATGGACGCCAACATAATACTATCACTAATGGAAAATCATCAAACTAAAAACAATAAAGAGCTCTCCATCCTAAACAGCACCATAAATCAAACGGACTTAAAAGACATCTATAGAATGTTCCATCCCAAATTGGTTGAGTTTACTTCTTCTCAGCACTGAATGGAAAATTCTCCAAAATAGATCATACTCTAGTTCACAAAGGGAATCTCAGTAAATATAAAAAAGTAAATATTATCCATGTCTCCTATCAGACTATGATGCCATGATCCTAGAAATCAATAGAAAAAATTATAACAGAAAATACATACATATATATATATATATAGAGAGAGAGAGATTTAATAATACCCTATTAAATAACAAATGGATCCAAAAAGACATGAGAGCTGAAATCAAGAAATTCTTGGAAGTGAATGAGACTCAAGACAGAAAATGTAGAAACCTCTGAGACAGCATAAAAGCATTCTAAATGGGAAAATTAGGGCACTGAATGCCTACATTAAAAATCAGGAGCAATCCTGAGTAAATAAACTTATGCTCCACCTCAAATCCATTCTAAAGGAAGAACAATCTGATCCAAAATCCAGCAAAAGGCTGAAAGTAATCAAGATCAGAGCTGAACTCAATGAAATAAAAAACAAAAGAACAGGAAAAAGAATAAAAAAAAGAGCTGGTTCTAAAATCTAGATAAAATTTACCAAGCCCAAGCAAATCTCACTAAAAGAAGGAAGGAAATGAAGGAAATGAGCAAAATCACAAATGAAAAGGTAGAGATAATGATTAACCCCATGGAAATTCTACAGACTATCAGAACCTATTTTGAAAAGTTATACTCCTCTAAATCAGATACTCTGGAAAACATGGACAAATTTCTAGAGACATGCAACAACCCCAAATTGATGAGGAGGATACTGAAATCCCCAAAAGCCTAATAACAGGCACTGAAATCCATATAGCAATTAAAGGCCTTCCAAAGAAGAAAAGCCCAGGACCTGATGGATTGATTCCCCACTGTGTTTTACCACACCTATGCGGAGGAGCTAAACCTCTCCTTATTAAGCTATCCCAGGAAACTGAAAAGGAGGAAACTCTCCCAAACACTTTTTATGAAACAACCATAACCCTGATACCAAAACCCAACAAAGACATGTCAAAAGAGAAATCTACAGACCAAAGTCCTTAACGAACATCAATGCAAAAACCCTTGATTAAATTCCAGCAAACTGCATTCTAAAACACATTAGAAAGATAATTCATCATGATCAAATGGGCTTCATTGCAGGGTTGCAAGGCTGGTTCAACTTACACAAATCATAAATGGGCCAGAGAGCTAAACAGAAACTTCTCAACGTAGGAAACTGAGCAAGTCAATGAATACATGAAAAAGTGTTCTAAATCACTGGTAATCAGAGAAATGCAAATCAAAACTATATTAAGATTTCACCTCACTCCAATCAGATTGGCAAAGATGAAGAATATAAACAACAACAGATGCTGGAGGGGTTGTGGGGAGATAGGAACACTAGTACACATTTGGTGGAACTGCAGACTGGTACAGCCACTCTGGAATACAGTATGGAAACTCCTCAAAAATTTAGGTTTGGATCCATGGTACAACCCAACTATCCATCTCTGGGATGTTCCCATAAGAGCTAGAATCAGCACATTACAGGGACACTGCAAAGACTATGTACATGGCAGCTCAATTTAGAATAATTAAATGACGGAATCAACCCAGGTGCCCATCACTGCATAAACAGATCCAAATGCTGTGGTATATATATACAATGGAGTTTTACTCAGCAATTAGAGACAACATTATTATGGCCTTTGAAGGTAAATGGATGGCAATGGAAGAAATTATGCTGAATGAAATTAACCAAACCCAGAGACTCAAGAGTCAAATGTTTTCCCTCATTTGTGGGCTTTAGTGAAAGGTCAAGCTCATGTAATAGACTCACCAAAGTTGAAGCAACACATAATTTAGGGGAACCATAGATTTGTGGGGGTAAAGGAAGAGGCAGGAGGAAGGCAATTGGAATGGTTCTGGGGGAGGGGTCAACAATGTAGCTTACTATTTACTCACCCAAGAAGCCAAATAGTACTTATGCAATCATTTAATTCTGTAAAATTCACAATCTTTTATATATATAAATACATTTCATTGAGAAGTTGTGTTGTACTA
>PVKS010048065.1:0-12638 GCA_004027875.1 Aplodontia rufa | reverse complement strand
TCAGTATCATCCTGACTACACAAAACATTCCATCACAACTGTCCAATTTGCCACATCCTGTAAGCCCTCCCCATCTAGGTTATGCCTGGTGATTTCCTCTGCACTTCTGCTGCATCTGCCCATTGCATTTTTGCTGCAGTATTGCAGTTCTCTCTCTACAACAAACAGCATGGTACACTTCCTTGATAATATAATAATTTTTCCTATCATAGGAATTTTTTCCTAACATGCAAATGAAAAAAATATGGGTCTTCCTCTTAATTGTTAAGTAGTTACAGATACTTTAAATCAAACATTTTCTTGTCTTTTATAAGAGATAAAAATCAACTAGGGCAAAAATTAAAAATAAATATAACTAAGGAATTCTGAAATCACAGTATAGTTGAAGAAAATTCCCAAGTAGAAAATAGTAGTGAATAACTATATGCTTGTAATGATTCAAGATGATAGAGTTGGATTGAGAAGGTGAACTGATATCAGAACAAATTTGACAGTAATGAGCAAAACATTTGTGTGGACATTAAAGATAAGGACATGAATGATGCAGAATCCCCGATCTTCACAATGTCACCATCTGGAAAAGGATAGGGAGGCCAACTAGACATTGCTGAGCCTGGGTCCTCAAGGAACACAGTGATAGTGGTGCTAGCCCAGAATCAGATCAATAAAGGCTTTTAAAAGGAAACCTGGTGTTGAATTATGAGTAGAAATGAGCTAGATCTACACAACATTTAAAGTGGAGAAGAAATGGCCAGTTTTTCATATTCAAAGGCCCTGGATCCAGAGAAAAACATCTATAAATGCCAGTGATTTCATTATAAGAAAAAGAATACCTAAAATTGAGGACACCCAAAATAATCTGCAAATGGTAAAATATGCTTAATTCCAGGAAGATATATATTATAATGGTGGTTTATAACTTGCAATTATTTAGGAAAAATGAAGATTTAGATCAAAATAATTTATGACTAGTATCTTCATGTCAGTAACAAAAATTAGGATAAGATTTATTGTATGTTACCTCAAGAGGCAGAGCTATGTCCAGTTAGATACATTTTGTCTTAACATTATAATCTCTCTAAACTTTAAGCATACCTGGAAGCAACAGTATGGGTTGAATTATGAAGAAGATACTTTTCTGCCTTCAGTTGTGCTGCAACAAAAGATGAGTGATTTTTCTAGGCACTTTTAGGATAGCACCATAATGTTATGGGGAGGCTCAACATCATAAAGCCCCATCAACTTTCTGAGATTGAAAGGACACAGGAAAATTGTAATTTGGATATTCACTCTTTCTCTACCTGGAAATGTGGATCCAGGTTACATTTGAGCTGTATAGCAAATGCCTTTAAGGTAAATAGCTTTCTATGATTTTGGTAGTGGCAATTCAGAATAGAAATTCCTAGGCTTTCTTTTATTTAGGGGACTAAAATGCAGATTACAGGAACTGAGGAGCTCACTTATGTATTTTAAATCAAATGCCACAATTCCTTCTTCTTGCTTCCTTAGAATGCTACCCAAGATAATCACCAAGATGATGTCATTTTTTTCTATCCCTAAAAAGTGTCATAAAAATATACAACAAAGCTCCCTCAGGATTTCCTTTCACCAGGGATATAACTGTTGGGAGGTAAGAGCTATTACAATTCGCTTCGTTTTCATCGTTCATGTGAAACTCTCTTTAGCTCCCTTGCGTGTAATAGTCCCATTGGGTTGAAACAGTAGCACCCATAAGGAATGGACTAGAAATTAAAGCTTTGTATATGGTTATAGGAGTTGTTCAGGACAACAGCTTCTTAACTGAAAATAATTTCTGAAATATTTAAAGCCAGGACTTTAATCCTTTTCTGTTTACTGAAGGCTTTGGAGAAATACTCACTCTTTTGTGATTACTAGTGAAAGCTGCTCTTTGTAGGTCTCTGTAGTTTTCAAGGCACTTTTTGGCATCACCTCACTGAAGGGACTGGAGTGAAAGTCATGATCTAAGAAACCTAGGAAATTATTAGAGTCTTTAGGATTAGAGACAAAATGAATTGTGTAATCACTACTCAAATTGACAAAGGTATTTCTCATAAAAGTACAGGTTGACAATTCTGAACCACTATAGCTATCTACTAGGAATGAACAAATTGGTCAGTAAATAATGACAAATAGGTTTATGCCATGACATAAAACTGAAACAGAGAAGACAACTTAAATGTTGCTTAAGATAGGGAAATTATATGAAGTAAATAACTTTTCAGTATGGGTCTTGAAGGATAAATAGAAATTCTTCTAGCAGAGGAATTAGGAAAAAGCATCCCAGAGGGGAAATAAAGATTTTAAAGACACAGAATTGTGAATGAATTTTTTTTTTAAAGAGAGAGGGACAGTGAGAGAGACAGAGAAAGAGAGAAACAACTTTATTTAGTTTTTCACATGGCCTCAGTTGCTCCAACACTCAGTTGTGTACGTGGTGCTGGGCTTTGAACCTGGGTCCTCGTGCTTGCCAGGCAAGCGCCGAAACCGCTGAGCCACCGCTCCAGCCCATGTGAATGAATTTATTGTAAATATTTTCCAAAAAATCTCTAATATCTCCAGGATTAATCATTTCTGCCTTCATTTTAGTAGTTGACATTTCATGTATTTTCATTAAATATTTGTTACATTTCATTTTAATCTTTGTGTATCTGCCACCAGTGCCTAGCTATGAGGTTCTTAGAAGAAAATTTACAGACTTCTATAATTCTATTGCTTATCATAGCAATTACCGAATGGATAGTGATTTATAATTGAATAAATTGGCTAGGCACAGTGGCACACCCCTGTAACCCCAGTAACACAGAAAGCTGAGGAAAAAAGTTCCCAAGTTCAAGGTCAGACTCAGCAACTTAGCAAGACATTCTATCAAAATAAAAAAAAATAAGGAAGTCTGAAGATGTAGCTCAGTGGTAATGTGCCTTTGGGTTTAATTCCCAGTAACACATGCAAAAATAAAAAAACAAAATAAACAATCCTCCCCAAGAACCACAAAGTGGGTATTTAGTAGAAGACAAAAAGGAGCAAGATGGGTATATTGTTAGGGTACTGTATAGCTTTTAGGAGACTAAGCAAGTAGTTGGATCTGATTATTAAATCCACGGATATTATATAAGGGAGTAAGTTATTTTAATTCAACTATATGCAATAAACACTTACTGAAAATCTTAAAGGATTAAAGCAGCATCCTGTGTTGGCATTGTGGAAAGATAATACTTTAGTAATTAAATTAATTATGATTATCATAGATCTTAAAATTTCTGTCCACATCCTTTAGGCTACTCCAGAGGTCACCTTCAAATGTCATCTTTGAGGACTGAGGGATTTCCATGTCCTCTGCCTGACAGCAGTCTTTGGCCAAGGATGATTTTTTTTTCAGCCTACAAATGCAGAACAGGCCAGAAGTGCCTGATCATTAATGATACCAAGAATATCCGTTAGCAAATTTGGGGCAATAGTTGATGCAAAAATACCCTGGCTTCCTTTTGCCTGGGCGGAATGATGGAGGTGATTCCAAACCATCTTTCAGAAGATTCTCAATGGGATTGAGCCCCAGTTCTCCACAGAAATGAGCCATAAACATGTGCTCAGTTTGCTGTCCTTTCTTATTTCACTTATTCCTGTGCTTCCTGGGAGCATCTTGCAGATGGACTACGTTATACCTAAACCATTGAATCAGTGTGTACTATTGAGAAAATCCATATTAAGTAGTTGTTCCTGTTTTCTCTTTTCCCTTATAAGAGGAAGTCCTGACAAGATGTTGATAAGAGTATATTTATTTAAGAATAGAAACAAATAATTTTGATATAGTCACATAATGTGAAACACGCAGGAGCAAAGTTGATACATTTATATAATGGGCTACAACATTTAGAATTAGCGAATTAATTTCAGACATGCAAATAATAAGTATCAAAACATAACATTTAAGTGAAAAAAGCAAATTTCAATAGAATTTCATTGATATAAGACTAAAAAACATAAAATACGGTGTTCAGGGACACAAATAAATGGGACAAAACTCAAAGAAAACATAAAATTCAGGAGAATGATAGCATCTAGGAGGAGGGAAATGTGTGGAATCAGTCTAGAAACTACTGGTAATTTCCACTGGCATTGCTCTTTTTCTTAAAATGGATTGTGCAATATGTGTGCTGATTGTTTCATAGTACTTTATATATTTTTTCATTAATTTTATTTTCTAAGTTTTTATTATTTGATAAAGCACTTTATTGTTACTACAAATGCTTTCATGATTGCACAACACAAATCCTCAATGAAATTTTAAAAAGTAAAAAAATGAAAAATAAAAAAAGATCAGTAGGACAATGACAGATGACTTTATGCTGTTGTCATTATAGGATACCACTGAGATAGGAATTAAAATAACTATTTGAACACTGGATTATAAAGCAAAGTAATAATAAATAATAAGCTAGATTGTTTCTCACTAATCTGGCATTCTACTTATGACAAGTAGAGTTGCCCTCCCACCTTCAGTCAACCAGAACATCACATTGAAATGTAATCCTTACCGCTAAGCTTGAATGATTACTCCGGCAAAGGTAAAGTTAGCATTCTTGATGAAAGACATGCAGATGGAGTGACTGTAAATGTATTCATCAATTTCAATCCTTTTTACTGAGCACAGATCATCAGGGGCAGCAGGCAATGAACAGCACAGGCCTGGACCCTTGTGGATGTTCCTCTCTGCACATCCTCCCTCTGCCTTGTTAGTACCATCAATTTTAGTGTCTATTTCATAGTTTCCATGGTTGCCTGCATCACAGATTTGCTTTCTGGGGACTAAACAAAACAAAAGTCAGGACAGGTTTTGACTTTGTAACAGATTTAGCAAGGAACAAAATGGAAACATGAGTGGAGAGTTTTGTGATATCTTGCAGAAATTGTCAGGGTAAATGGAGAAAACTTTAAAGAATACATAATCTGTGTGGAGATCTGATGTTGGAGGACCCCTGGCCCATGCTTGAAGCCAGTGAGTGTCTCTGCACTACAGCCCACTCTGCTCCAATATTTCTCTTCCCTGGCCTTGCTGGTCTTAAAATTTGATTCTTCGTTTTCATCTGCTCCTATGGGTTAAACAGTCTGTGGGTGTTGGTTGGGCTACTTGAATTGAGGTTTCTTCTACTGACATTTTCCCTCAAATGTTTTTTGTGCTGCCATTTATATTATAAAACACATAAAAATCTTATTCTACCATCAACAATAACCTGGGGCTTCATGTCCCCAGGGTGAGCTTGGCATTTCAAGCTCCTGTTTAGGTGGAGAAAGCATAGCTCTACCTGGAGATCCAAGAGCTGCCAGAATCTCTCAGAACTACTGCAACAAATAGAGAGGTTAATTTGCTTAAGGAGTTATGGAGAGAGTCCTTTTGTCCAGACCATTCCTGTACTGAAATGTAGAAGAATCCTGAAATCAGAAGCTATACTGAATTTGACATTCCTTCAGAAACCTTCCCTCATACAAACAGGGGGAACCTTGCCTAGGATACCTGAAGATGTAGGGAGGGGACAGGGAGGGGGCAGAAATTAGGAAGGATATCAAGGAGACTGGAGGGAAGGAGTATGGGGGAATCAACTCAGAAGGAGATCTCTGACCTCCATAAAAAGTCCATTTAACATAGGGGTTCACTTGGGGGAAACATAGAACCATGGGGAACCTAAGGGGGGAAACCAAGGAATGGCATCAGACTTGGCTAACTATGTGAATATACATTTGTTCTTGATTGTTTGATAATGATTCCCCCTCAATTGTAAGTCCATACTCAACTAAAAAACAAAAAGCAAACAACAACAAAACCTTCCCTTGTAAATGGCACATGGTTAAGAGATACCAGCCCAAGGAATTCTCTCATCCTCCTCCCCAACTCCCTAAAAGAAAGATTGAGAATTAAACTCTTTCTTCCTAGATAATATTCTGCAGCTCTTCTTCCTTTGGGTAAAATAAGCAAGCAAACAAACACATCTTCAGTCTTCAACACTTCTGTTGGGTCCTTCTCAGCCACAGAAAATGTACTCTGTTCTTTCTGATCTATTTTCTACCTTGGTCATAGTGTGAACCCTGGTTCTTATAGTTAGTTGCTCATCTACTTCTTTTCCTCAGCAGACTCTGACTTCCAGCAGGTGGGCCATGTGGTCTTTGCATTCCCCAGTCCTAGCTTGGAGTTACTCACCAAAGGACGTCTGAATGAGCAAAACTGAAAAGGGCAGCTGGAAGATGAGAGTGGTCAGAAAGGTGGCCTGAATGTGGCAAAGAAATGAGGTCACCATAGCCAAGATGGTGCATGCTCTGTGGCTCATGATTATCGTGTAGCATAGAGGGTAACATATGGCAAAAGAGCAGTTGTAGACCATCACTGTGTGCGTGAAACACTAAGTGAAAGCCCAGGAAATAGTAGAAGAGGAGTTGCAACATGCAGCCTGCATAGGAGATGGCTTGGCTGTTCCCTGACAGGTAATACAACATCATGGGAGAACTCACAGAAGAGAAAAATATGTCAAAAATACACAGTTTGCACAGGCAGAAGCATATGGGAGTGTGAAGCTGAGTGGAGGAGACAACTGTCAGCAAGAGTAGCAGGTTCCCCATGAGGGTGAAGAAGTAAAAAGACAAAAACAGAATAAAGCATGGTCTTCAGACCATCTGTGTGTGGGATGCCAAGCAGGACAAACTCAGTCAACTCCAAGAGATTCCCCATAGCTGTAAGAAATTCTGACTTTGAAAAGGGATCTGAAACCCAAAATCTGTACAATAATTTCATATTACCAAGCTCATTATTGATGGTGCTTTGCGATTGTGTTTTTAAAAAGAAGCCATGTGGGCTGGAGCAGTGGCTCACAGTTATGGTGCTTGCCTGGCATCTGCAAGGACAGGGTTTGAACCCCAGAACCACCTAACAATGAAGTGTAGGAGCAGCAAAAGAATGAAAGCCACATGGAAAACTAAATAAACTCGATTCTCTCTTTCTCTCTCACTGTCCCTCTCTCTTAAAAAAAAAGCTATGTGCCTTCTCATGAAAGACAAAAGCAAAATCTTTGTAAAAATTTCAGATAACAAGACATGGCTATTTCAGTGTCAGTCAATCCAATCTGGGAATGAATATTTTATAAAGGCAGATGACTGTCTATGACAAAAACAGGAATTTAGAGAGGTATTTTAAACATCTTCAAGTTAGAAAACTTTTTCCAATGGATTTATTCTTTTTGAGTACATTTTGAACTCTCATTACATTTTTAAGTAACAAACTCCCAGTACTCATTATACTCTCCAAATAACAGAAAAAGATTATATTGGAAGGCAAGTCACTCAAAATAATCATGGCATTGCCACTTATTAGCTGTACTGGTAAAAATATCTGGTACAATGTCTTCCATAGGCATGGTTTCATCATCTGTTATATTGAGCCCAAAAATATTATGATGACAATATCTTTACAAAAATATCCTGGTATCATTGTAAAAATTTAAAATACTAAGCAATAAAAAGAAATGGATCTCATGAAAATAGAAAGGAGACGAAATAGAGGAAACGAGTTGAGAGGGAGGGAGGAAGGGAGAGTATGAAGTATGGGGATACAGAGTTTATCAAATTATGCTATGACCATGTACAAATATAGCGTATTGAGTCTATATATGGGTGTGATAGATATATGATACATATGTATCTCAATTGTATATCAACTTTAATGAATGCTTAATGTGCTCAAGGAACGGTTCAGCATTCAAAAAATGTGATTTATTTTAAAAATTTACATATGTGTAATCATATTATTGTGATTACAAAGGAATCATATATATGTAAAATATATAATGATAATGTAACTAAACTAATAATAATAATAATAATAATAATCAAAGGGATGCCAGTTGAATAGAACAATCAGATTAGGGAAGGGAGGAGTTGAGGAAAAGAGAAGATACTGGTCAATGAGCTTGTTCAAACCATGTAATGTCCATATATGAATTTGGCATAATTAATCCCAATATGTATATTTACAATGCACCAATATAAATTTCCTTAAAAAATCCTCTAAATCTTAAGGAAAAGTCTTCCTTTATTTTATGTCTCTGAAAACTAGTTTTAAACACCTTCCATTCATGCTGATATGCTTTAATAATTTTCAAATAAATGTTTTAGATCACATCCTCTTCAAATTATGTTTCTCTTCATTTAAGAGTGCTAAGATCCCCAATTCTACAACAAAATACTGCTCTGGCTCTTCCCATCCTTTCAATTTATTCTACATGGACTCTGGAAACTTGAAAATATTCACAAAAATAGCAGTAGTAGCAAAGAAAGTATCAATGTCATGCTACTTTGATGAGGTGGAAAATACAGTGACTCTTGCAGAATGAAAGCAGAGAAAGGCACTAATCATGAACTTTATAAAAGTCAGGAGTGTGATATTATGGTGCCAGGAAGATGGAAGAAGCCCTTCTTATCATTATTCAGTTAGTAATTATAATAGTAGTAATAACAGTTGAATGTATAGAGAGATTGAATGTATAGAGTTGTAATAGTTGAATATATATATAATGATAATGGTAATAATTATAATAGACTTCACACACACACACACACACACACCATTTAATGAATGCTTACTATGTTCCATTACAGGGTCAGCATTTTTAAAATGTGACTTATTTTTTACATGTATTTCTAAAAAGTTACTGTTATTACTTCTATTGGATCTTCAAATAGGAAGCTGAAACTCAGAAATATTAAGGAAGTCACCTACAGCACCAAACTAGTATATGGTAGACCTCTTTTATTTCATTGATTATGCTCTTAATCATTTGTAAACTCTCCCTCATGTCGATCCCTGCTTTCTAGGATAGTCTTCTCCACTGATGGGCAATTAATTTTGAGGATCCTTCCAGATAGGTCCTCAGCATTTCTTCATACAAAGATGAAAAAAGTATTTGTGCCTTACTTCTTCCAGATTATTTGTGGTCGTAGTTAAAATCACATTTAATTTCAGAGATTTTACAGCAGTTTTTTTTCCCCATCCCTTTATACACTAGATCTTGGTATCCGCTTTAATGCAGAAGTTTTCACAGTATAGAGTCATATTTAATATGAAATTCCAAACTTGTGATGTGACAAGTGTCACTGAAAAATATCTCTAAAAATAATAGGCAACACACTACCAAAAGCAATATACAGATTCAGTATAATCCTCTTCAAAATCCCAATGGCCTTTTTCACAGTACTACAAAAAAATAGTCCTTAAAATTCATTTGTAAGAATAAAAGACCCAGAATAGCCAAAGCAATTTTAAGCCAAAAAAGAAATGTTAAAGGCATCAAAATACCTGACTTCAAATTACACTGTAGAACTATGATAACAAAAACTGCAAGGAACTGGCAAAAACACAGATACATAGACCAATGGTATAGAATAGAAGAGACAGAGATAAACCCACCTGACTCTTGCCAATGGTGCCAAAAACATACATTGGAGAAAAGACAACCCTTTTAAAAAATGATGCTGGGACAACTGGTTACCCATATGTAGAAGAATGAAGCTAGACCCTTTTTCCCACCCTACATGAAAATCAATTCAAAATGGATCAAAGACCTCAAAATTAGATCAGAAACTATGCAATTCCTAGAAGAAAATATATGGTCAACTCTGCAGCTTTTAGGCACAGGTAATGATTTTCTCAATCAGATCCCTAAAGCTCAGAAAATAATGCCAAAAGTTGATAAATGGGATAGCATTAAATGAAAAAGCTTCTACACAGAAAAGGAAATAATTAGAAAGGTGAAGACAGAATCCTCAGAAAGGGAGAGAACTCTTTCTAGCTATTCTTCTGACAGACGATTAATATCTAGAATATATAAAGAACAGAAAAATGTTTATGCAAAAAAATCAAATAACCCAATTAATAAATGGGCAAATGAATTGAACAGACACTTCTCAAAAGAAAAAATAAAAATGGCCAACAGAAAAGTGTTAAAGTGTTCAACAGCATTAGCAATTAGGGAAATGCAAATCAAAACTACACTGGAGGGGCTGGAGTGGTGGGCTTGGCAGTTACGGTGCTTGCCTGTCATGCGCAAGTACAGGGGTTCAAACCTCAGCACCCAAGTACACAACTAAGTGTCAGAGTTGTGAAAATCTATGTGAAAAACTCAATAAAAATTAATTTTTTCTCTCTCCTCTCTCTCTAACTTTTTCTCTTAAAAGAAAAAAAATTACACTGAGATGTTACTTCACACTGGTCAAAATGGCAGTCATCAAGAATACAAATAATAAATGTTAGAGAAGATGTAGAGAAAAGGAATGCTTTTATACTGCTGGGGGAACTGCAAATTAGTACAACTGCTATAGAAATCAGTATGGAGGCTTCTCAAAAGACTTGGCATGGAATCACCATACAACCCACCTATACCTCTTCTTGGTATTTACCCTGAAGAATTAAAGTCATCTTACTACAGTGATTCATGCATACCCATGTTTATATCAGCACAATTCACAATAGCCAACTGTGGAACCAGCTAGGTATCCATCAAAGGATGAAATGGGTAAAGAAAATGTGACTTATATACACTATGGAGTTTTATTCAACCATAAAGAAAAATGAAATAATGTCATTTGCAGGAAAAGGGATGAAACTAGAGATCATCATGTTAAGTGAAGTAAGTCAAACTCAGAAGGTTAAGGGTAGTATGTTTTCTCTCATATGCAGAAGCTAGAGAGGAAGAAGAAAAGCAATGTGGGGGTGGATCTCCTAAAACTTGTAGAGAGATCAATAAAGTAAAGAGAGGAAGGGAGAAATGCTGAAGAGTGATATTGGCTAAATGACATTGTTATATTGCACCAATAAAAACTAAAATGCACCAATAAAAAAATGTGAAAAAAGGCCTAACCAGAATAAGTCAGCCTATACCACTCCAGAACTAGCCAAAAATGAAGAGAGTAAAAAGAGAAGCAGTGACATTTTAGGGGTGGGGGCTGGATGCTACCCCTTGTTAGTAATTCTAGTCACATCAGAATAGATTTTTTGAGCAATTCAAATTTCTCTGAGCTTTTCACCCTTGCTCCTTTGTCAGCAAAGGCTCTCAGAAGTCACTATTCCTCGACTGTGGATCAAACAGCATGGTGTTTTCTGATCCTATAATGCTATTTTATTGAGTCTTTCTTTTTATGAAAAAAATGAAGCCCTTAAGGAACCAGGAGGGAACCCATGTATAGTACCACTCATTTGTGAGGGTCAGAGGTTAACAGTAGGAGCAGATCAGAGATTTATTCTTGCATTTACCAGTTCTGAGCAGATAACTGCAGCCATAGGAGTTTCCATTTCCTTACTTATAAAGAATAAAGTCTCATGGGTTTTGTGCAATCAAGACCAGTAAGCACTCTCTCTCTCCCTGGGTTGCTGTCTGGGAAGTGTTTTTCAGATTCTCTTTAACCCTGATTGGAACTCAGTGATAGCTCTGAGGAAGCAATTATTTTGTCAACCTCATTTAGCATCTAAGCATGAAATAATAGTAATGATATCATCAGAAAGAAGTGTTCCAAGATTGTTGGTAAGGTGCAGGCTGCATTCTAACATTAGATCAACTGCAATGCTATGTCCATATTTGATAATCTTTTATGCATTTAAGACTTTTCTCTTGCTATTCTTTCTCATCAATTTAGAAAATCTCTTTGCTTCCATGTAACTATGTATTTTCTCTAATAAATATCACTATTAAAACAGTAACACAATCTGTATTTACTATCAGAATATATCCTTAAATACAAATTTCAAAAAGAAATATTCATATAATAGGCCCTTTCACAAAAGGATGACCAAAATAAATAGACAGTAAAAGATCTCAAAAGGAAAATAATCGACCAAAATAGCTAATATTTGCATAAATAATTCATCGTAAGCATTTACCACATACTAAGTGCCATTGAATTTTTTTTGTGTGTGTGCCAGGGATTGAATCCAAGGGTGCTTAACCACCGAGTCACATCCCTAGATTTTTAAATTTTTTAAAAAATTTGAGATGGGGTTTCACTAAGTTATTTAGGGACTGGCTAAGTTGCTGAGGCTGGCTTTGAACTCAATCCTCCTACTTCAGCCTCCCAAGTGGCTGGGATTACAGGCATGAACCATACACAATTGTTAAGGTAAATTTTACATACCATTATTACATTTTATATTCAAAAGAAATTTTATGATTTAAATGTTATTACAACAACATTGATAAAACATTGTTACTTAAAGATTAAATAATTAGAAGGCAACTGAGCTGAGACTCTAATTTTAAAGCATCAATAATAAACTATAGAATTTTAGCTTTTCCACTTATTGAAGAGAAAGAGACAAAATATGGTCTTCAAAAGTCTGCAGAGCTGACCAGATATGAGTTGTTCAATGAAGAGACTCATGAATCATGAGCTGACATAATAGAAAGATATATTTATTTTCAAAATAAGAAGGAATAATTATTAGAAAATGTGCACTGAAGAAATAAGCAACTGTAAGATGCAATTATCTCTTAATCGCTGCAAGTACTTAAGAAGATATAAGGAGAACCCTCTTTCAGGTATACCACTGAGGATATTCTCTCAGTCTGAATATCTGAAATTACTTTATT
>PVKS010048064.1:0-12556 GCA_004027875.1 Aplodontia rufa | reverse complement strand
AGTAACATGAGTTAAATCCAGATAAGATGTAATGCTTTACAATCTAATACTTTTTTTAGAGTTATAATGGGAAGGGGAAGGGAGGGATAAGGGAGGGTAATTGTGGGGGGCACTCCTGGGGATAATTGCAATATCCAGAGTATATACACATTTTATATTATTTTGTTAAAATCTTGTAAGGTTGTTCAAAAATAAAAAATTTAAAAAAATTTGATTTTGTCAAAAGTGAGAGATAAGGATCTAAGTTCAATTTTCTGCTAATGATTGTCCAGTTCCTCCAATATTGCTTTGAATAGGTTGTTTGTCCTCCATGCTATATTGTGAAACTTTGTCAAAGATCAGATGTTAAAGATTTGTGGGTTTGTCTCAGTCTTCTACTCTATTCTTTAGGTCTTCAGTCCTATTTCCATAACAGTGTCATGCTGTTTTTAACACTAACAGCTCTGTAGAACAATTTTTTATCTGTTCTTCAAAACCACGTGTTCCATCTTTCTTGCTTAGTAATTTTTCAGCTTTCTGGATTTCTTGTTGTAAGGCTTGTCTCGTTGCTGTTTAGTGGAAATGCTTTCAACTTTTCTCCATTTAGTATTATACTAGCTGAGGTTTTGGCCCTTTACAAAATTAAGATAAGTTCTTTCAATCCCTATTTTCTCTAGAGTTGGGTGCATAAACAGGTGCTGGGTTTTATTGAAGGGCCTTTTCTACATCTATTGAGATGATCAAATGATTTTTGTCCTTAATTCTATTTAAATGAAGAATCACATTTATTGATTTGGATATGTTGAACCAGTGTTACATACTTGGAATGAAGTCCACTTGATCATGATGAATTATCTTCTTGATGTGTTTTTGAATGCATTTTGTGAGAACCTTATTAACCATTTTTATGTTGATTTTCATGAGGTATATCGATCTGTCATTTTCTTTTTTTTATGTGTCTGTTGAGTTTTGGTATCAGAATTATAGTTACTTCATAATATATGTTTGGGAGAGTTCCCTCTTTTTCAATTTCTTGGAATAGCTTAATAAGGAGAGATGTTAGCTCTTCTTCAAAGGTGTGGTGATACTCAATGGGGAATCCATCAGGTCCTAGGCTTTTCTTGTTTTGAAGACTTTTAATTGCTGTATGGATTTTGTGCCTGATATTGGGCTGTTTAGGATTTCAATTTCATCCTGTGTCAATTTGGGGATGTTCTGTGTGTCTAGAAATTTGTCCATGTACTCCAGATTATCTTATTTAGAGGAGTATAGTTTTTCAAAATATGTTCTGATTGTCTGTTTGATTTTAATGTGGTCATTAGTGACCACCCCTGTTTTGTTGGTGATTTTGTTGATTTGCTTTGATTCTCTCCTTCTTTAAGTTAGATTAGCTAGAGGTCTGTCAATTTTATTTATTTTTCAAAGACCAGCTCATTGTTTAGTTGATTCTTTTATTGTTTTTGTTGTTATTGTTATTCTCAATTTCATTGATCTCAGCTTTTATCTTAATTATTTCCTGTCTTCTGCTGGCTTTGGAATTAGACTGTTTTTCCTTTTCTAGAGATCTGAGTTGGAGCATAAGCTTATTTATTATGGATCTCTCCTGATTCTTAATGTAGACACTGAGTGCTATAAATTTTCCCCTTTATAATTCTTTCATGCTGTCCCAGAGGTTACTATATGTTGTGTCTTCATTCTCATTCTCTTCCAAGAATTCCTTAATTTCTGTTCTCATGTCTTCTTGGATTCATTCTTCATTCAATAGAGTATTATTCAATCTCCACTTATATGTGTGTTTGTGCAATTGTTTTTGCTATTAATTATTAGGGTCATGGCATCATGGTCTGATAGGATACATGGAATAATATCTACTTTTCAAATATTTCCTGAGATTTCCTTTGTGAAATACAATGTAATCTATTATGGAGAAGGATCCATGTGTTGCTGAGAAGAAGGAATATTCTGCCAATTTGAGGTGGAATATTCTGTAGATGTCTGTTAATTTTGTTTTATTTATGGTGTTATTTAGACTGGATAACTATTTTTATTTATCTTTTGCTTTGATGATATGTCTATTGTGATAGAGGAGTGTTAAAGTCTATCAGTATTATTGTGTTGAGGTTCACAAGTGGTTTTACACCTTAGAGTAATTTTTCCACATAATTGGGGGTGTTGGTGTTTGGAGAGTATATATTTACCATGAATATATCTTCCTGTTGTAGTGTTCCATTTATTAGAATGTAGTGACCTTCTTTATGTCTTCTGATTAATTTGTGTTTGAAATCCACCTTCTGGAATATAAGAATTGAAACTCCAACTTGCTTTCCTGTGCTGTATTCCTGGTGGATTTTTTTCCCATTCTTTCACCCTTAATCTGTTGGTGTCATTAGCTATAAGGTGTGTTTCCTATAAGCAGCATACTTTTGAATTTTGTTTTTTGATCCAATCTGCTAATCTGTGCCTTTTGATTGGTGCATTAAGATCTTTCCCATTCAGCATTAGAATAGTTAAGTGGTTGTCGTTCATAGTCATTGTATTTTATTAGTAATTCTGTGCTGTCTTTGTTCTCTATTGATATTATGTACATTTACTGAATTTGCTCTATTTGTGGGTTTTGATGAATGTTTGCTTATTCTTCTCTCTGGAGTTTATCTTTGGGGATTCATTGTAATTCTGGTTTTTTGTTCATGGATGCTGCAAGTTTGTTCTGATCATGAAAAGTTCATATTTCCCCCTCAAATTTGAAGCTCAGTTATGGTGGGTATAGTATTCTTGGCTGTATGTTGTGTTCATTCAGATGCTGAAAGATGTCCTTCTATAATTTTCTCACTTCCAGTGTCTGAACTGAAAAGTCAGATGTGATTCTTATTGGTTTGCCTCTTAATGTAATGTGGCATTTCTCCCTTGCTGCTTTCAATATTATTCCCTTGATTTCCCTGTTGTACATTTCAAATATGATGTGTCTTGGTGAGCTTCTCATTTGATTAGGCCTATTGGGTGTAGTCCTATATGCTTCTGGATGAGCATATCTGATGCAATTTTTATATGGGAAAATTTTTCTTTAACTATTTCATTGAGAATGTTCCTTATCCCATTTGTTTGTGTTTTGATTTCTTCCTGTATCCTGAATACTCTTAGAATGTTCCTTTTCATTTCAGCCCAGAAAATTTTAAGTTTCTGTTCATGTTCTGTGAGTTTTTCTTCTTTTTTGTCATGCATGTGCTCAAGCTTGCTCAGTCTGTCCTCACTGTCAGAAGTTCTTTCTTCAAGAGCTTAGGTTCTGTTTTTTTTAGAAGTTAGTCTGTTATTGAATTCTTCCATGGATCCTCTCATGTCATTGACTGCAAATTTTAGCTCTGTTACTTCCTTTTTGAATACGCCTGTTTCTTTGACAATAGACGTTTTCATCTCTTGAGTTTTCTCACTTAGTCCCTTCATTATATCTTCTTTTAGCTCACTGTTCCTTTTAGTAGTCAGATTCTTGATGATTTTTTCAAGGTTTTAATCTCTGTCCTTATCTGTGGTATCCTTTTTAGAAGAGTTGTGGGTTTGAGGTCAAACTTTCATTCTTCATTTTTGAAGAGTTTCTTCCTGATCTCTGAATTGAGATTTCCTGCAGGGAAGGTAGGCAGTTCTTCAAGTGGTTTTTCTTTACAATTCAAAGGGTCAGCATCTTCCAGATGCTACTTTTGACTAAGTTTTTGTTTTGTTCCACCTATGGTTCCAAGCTCAAGGTTGCAGATCTGAAACTTGGTTGTTATGAGAATCTCCCCCAGTTGGTTCTGAGAAGGGCTGCTCCAAAGGGGTCCTACTGGTGGCGTCCTGAGCATCTTCAGGCAGGACTGAAAGAAGCCCAGATAGGTACATGGGGCATCAGTTAGGTGGAGGCTGCTGCAGGTGGGGAACATCTTCCAGTTGGTCCTGAGCTGGTTCTGATCCAGATGGGGATCTTACCGGTGGTGTCCTGAGTGCCTTCCAGCCAGGACTGAGGGTCCAAACAGGCACTTGGGGCATCAAATAGGTAAGGACTTCTCCAGGTGCAGAACCTCATCCAGATGGTCCAGAGCAGAGGTAGCTCTGGAAGAGGGGCCTACTTTTGGTGTCCTGAGTCCCTGTCAACAGGACTCAAAGAGGATGTGACAGACATGTGGGGCCTCAGATAGTCAGGGGCTGCCCCAGGAGAGGAATCTCCTCCAGTTGGTCCTGAGCAGGGGCTGCTCAGGATGGGGGTCCTACCAGTGGTGTCCTGAGTACCTGCTGATTGGACTCAAAGAATCTGGGGAAGGTTTAGAGATGTAAGTATGGAGGGAAAGTCTTGAGTCACAGTTACTATTTGGGGGAAGGCTTGAGGATAAGTAAGATTAGTGAAGGCCTTGAGCCCAATTAAGACTCTTGGGAAGGCTCTGAGTCATAGAAACACTCTGGGGAAAGCATTGAACCACAGTAACTTCTGTGGAAGTTCTAAGCCACAATCACATTCTCTAAAAAGTTGTGAGCCACAATCACACTTAGAGATGATTTTGAGGAACAGTCACTCTGTCTGGAATATTCTGAGCCACAATTATATTATGGGGATGATTCTGAGCTATAGAATCACTGTGGGGAAGATTCTGAACAACAGCAACTCACAGGGCAATGTTCTAAGCCATAATTCCACTCTGAGGAAGGCCTTGAGCCACAGTAACACACTGAGGAAGGCTTTTAGCCACAGTAATACTCTGGGGAAGGCCCTGAGACAAGGAACACTCTGGGGAACATTCTGACCCATAGTAACACTCTGCAGAAGACCTTGAGTCACAATTACACTCTAATGAAAGTTGTGAGCTACAGTCAAGCTCTGCAGAAAGTTCTGAACCACATGAACATCTGGGAAAAACCAGAGGTACAGTATCACTTTGGGAAAACCCTAGCTACGATAACACTCTGGCAATGGTTCTAGCCACAGAAACACACTAGGGGATGCTTGAGCCACAGTAACACTCTGGGGAAGTCATGAGCATGAGTAAAATTCTGGAGACGATCTTGAGCCCCACTAAGACTCTGAAGAAAGTTGTGAAAAAGCAACACTATGGGGAAAGCTTTGAGCCACAAAAACAGTTTCAGGAAGATTTGGAGTCTTGTAACAGCCTGGGGAAAAACCTGAACAATACTAACTTTCTGGGGAATGCCCTGAACCACACTAAAGCTCTTGGGAGTGCTCTGAGCCATAATAACATTCAGAGAGCAATGCCATATGTCATAAGAACAACCCTGTGGAAGGCTCTGAGCTACATTAAATTCTGAAGAAGGCCTTGAGCCATAGTAACAATCTGGGGCAGGCCTTGAGACACAGTAAGTCTTAGGAGAAGGCCTTGCACCCCATATGACTTGTGGGAAGATTCTGAGCCTCAGTAACTCTCTGCAGATATCTTTCAGCTATGCTAATATTCTGGGAAAGTTCAGAGACACAGGAACACTCTTGGTAAAGCCTTGAGTCAAGTAACACTCTGGGGAAGGACCTGAGCTACATTCACACTCTTAAAACTTCTGAGCCCCAATCTTGCTATGGGGATAGTTCTGAACCACAGAATCACTCTGGGGAAGAATCTAATATGCATTAACACATCAGGAAATGTTCTGAACCATAATAACTCTCTGCAAATGGACCAGAAGCACATTAGCACTTTGATGAAGTTATTGCACCAGAGAAACTCTCTTGGGAAGACCCTGTGCTACATTCACACTCCAGGGAAGGTGCTGAGGCATAGTAACACTCTGGGGAAAGCATTGAGTGACACTATCAGTCAGGGGAAGGTTCTATGGCACTCTGTGAAAAGTCACAGCAACATTCTGTGGAAGGTTCTGAGCCACCGTCACATTCTCTCAAAAGTTCTGAGCCACAGTTATGCTAGGTGATGGTTTGAAGGAACTGTCATCCTGTCTTGAACACTCCATGCCACAATTATACTCTGGGATGGTACTTAGATACAGAATCACTGTGGGGAAGAATCTGCATCACAGTTACTCCCAGGGGCAGGTTCCGGGCCATAGTTCCACTCTGAGGAACGCCCTGAGCCACAGTAACATGGTGAGGAAGATTTTGTGCCACAGCAATACTCTGGGAAAGGCCCTGAGACTCAGGAACATTCTGGGGACAATTCTTAGTCACAGTAACACTCTGCAAAGGCCTTGAGTCACAGTTACACCATATAGTTATTAGCTATAGTCAAACTCTGGGGCTTGCTCTCAGCCACATTACCATCTGGGAAAGGCCAGAGTCACAGTAACACTCTTGGGAAGACTCTAGACATAATAACACTCTGGCTATGATTCTGAGCCATGGAAACACACTAGGGAAGGCTCTGAGCCACAGTAACACTTTGAGGAAGGTTTGAGGATAAGTAAGATTCTGGAGAAGGCCTTGAACTCCAATAAGGCACAGGGAAAATTCTGAGCAATACCAACACTATGGGGAAAGCATTGAGCCACACTAACAGTCTTAGGAAGGTATGGAGATATGGTAACAGCCTGGAGAAAGCTCTGAACAATAGTAGCATACTGAGGAAGGCCCTGAACAACAGTAAGGCTCTTGGGAAGGTTCTGAGCCATACTAACATTTAGAGGCAGGCTCTGAGCCACAAGAACAACTTTGTGGATAGTCCTGAGCCACAGCAACACTCTGTGGAAGGTTAGGAGCCATAGTGACACTATCTTAAAAGTTCTGAGCCACAGTCAGGCTACAGAGATGGTTCTGAGACATAGAATCACTCTGTGGAAAAATCTGATCAGCAGTAACACTGTACGGAAGGTTCTGCACCATAGCAACACTCTGAGTAAGGCCCTGAATGATAGTCACACTCTATGGAAGATTTTGACCACAATCAAAGCCTGAGCAAGGCCCTATTTCAGAGGAACACTCTGGGGGAAAGCCCTGAGCAACAGTAACAATCTGGGGAAAGCATTGAGCCACAGATAATCTTTGGAGAAAACTGTGAGATACACTATCTCTCTTCAGAATGCATTGAGGAACAGTAGAACTCTGGGGAATGTTGTGAGCAATAACAATAATGTGAGGAAGGCCTGAAGCACATAACCTCTCAGTGGAAGGTCCATCACCACAGAAACTCTCTAGCAGTGTTGGCAGTCATAGAAACACCATGTCACGGAAGGCCCTGAGACTCAGGAACAGTGTGGGAAGGCTTAAGCCCCAGTAAGACTCTGCAGGAAGCCCTAAGCTCCCTAAGATATAGAAGATGTTTCAGAGCCATAGAACCTCACTGTGGAAAGCATTGAACCACAAAAAACTAGGCAGAAGTTTGGATCAACAGTTGCATTGTGGGGAAAAGCCTGAATCACAGGAAATTAGTGGGGAATGTTCTGAGCCTTAGAAATATTCTGGGGGTAGGTCTTGAGCCACAGTTACATGTTAGGGAAGACTGTGGGCTATAGTCAATTTCTGAGGACAACTAAGTGACATAAAATCTTTTGGGTAAGCATGGAGTCACAGTAACATAGTGGAAGGTTGTAAGGCACAGTCACAAGATCTCAACAGTTCTGTACCACAGTCATAGTATGTGGACAGATCTGAGCCTCAAGTTCACTCTGAGGAAGAATTTGAGCACAGTAACACTCCAGGTAAGATTTTGACCCTTGGCAAGACTCTGTTTAAAGCCTTGAACCTGAGAAACCCTCCAGGGAAGGGTGTGAGCTTCAGTCCAACTCCTGGGTTGGCCCTGAGACAGAGGAAGACTCAGGGAAGTTTCTGAGGCATGATATCACTTGGGAAAGGCATTGAGCCATGATAACACACAGGGAAAGGTTCTGAGCTGATGTAACACACTGGGGGAAAGCCCTGCATGAAGGTAACACTTTGTGCAAACTTCTGAGCTACAGTCACACTTTTGAATGCTCAGAACCACAGTCATACTTCAGAAATAGTTCTGAATAATAGAATCATTCTGGGGATTTCAGCACCATCTGCCTACCAGGGAAGATTGTAAGCTAGAGTCCAACCCTGGGGAAGATTCTGAACCATAGAAACACTCTTAGTAATGTCCTGAATGACAATCATACTCTCAGGAAGGTTTTGACCACAATCAAAGCCTGAGCAAGACCCTGTTTCACAGCAACATTCTGGGAATACTCTGAGCCACATTAACCTGTTGGCAGCCATAGAAATATCCTGGGTGAAGTTTTGAGGCACAATTACACTCTAGAGAATGTTCTGATACAAACTGACATTCTAGGGAAGTCTCTGAGCATAGAAAACTCTGACAAATGTCTTAGGCCTAGTAATACATTAGAGAATTTGATCCAACACAGGAACAATCTGTGGAAGGGTCTAAGCCAAATCACTGCCTCTCAAAAGTTTTAAGCTTTAGTTATGCTGCGGGGTCTTGTCTGAGCCATAGAATCACTCTGCAGTAGTATCTAAACCATAATTAATTCATCAGGGAGGATTCTGAGACATACTAAAACTTTGGGGAATTCCATGAGCCACAGTTACACATGAAGAAGGAAGGCCTCAAGCCACACTAACACTCTGGGGAAACCCTGAGACACGGGATGCTTAGGGGAAGGATATGAGGCATAGTAAAACACTAGGGAAGGCCTTCAGGCACAGTTACACACTAGGGAATATTGTGAGCTACACAAAATTTATGGAAAAGGCTCTAAGATCCATTGGCACTCAGGTGAAAGCTCTGAACCACAAAAATACTTGGTCAAGAAATTGTGACACCTCCTGCTTCCTCTATCTTGCTTGGGAATATTTTGGTTATTCCGGGTCTTCTTGTATTGCATACGAATTTGAGAACTGTTTTCTCTGTCCATGAAGAATGTCATTGGTATCTTGATGGGGATTGTATTGAATCTGTAGAGGGCTTTTGTTAGAATGGCCATTTTGAGTATATTCATTCTGCCTAACCAAGAACATGGAATATTTTCCATCTACTCAGGTCTTGTGCAATTTCTTTTTTTTTTTTTAATGTTTGATAATTATCATTGTACAGGTCCTTTGTATACCCTTTGTTAGATTGATGCCCAAGTATTTTTTTTGAGGAGACTGTGAATGGGTCAGAATTCCTGATTTCTTCTTCAGTGGAACTGTAGCTGGAGTATAGAAAAGCTAATGATTTATGTGTGTTAATCTTATAGTCAGCCACATTCCTAAAATTGTTTATAAGCTCTAAATATATGAGAAAATGCTCTACATCACTATCAATCAGGGTCTTAATCCAGGACTCTCCCTCCTGGAGGCTGTTTCCTCTAGGCTTATTTATTAATCCTACTACCCATGCATCTATATATTCTTAGTATAGCATCTCATATGGTCTTTGGGCCCCAATTGCTTCCCTTATGTAAATGGGGCATCATTTCCTACCACTATGCAGAAACCATTTTCCCTCAGCAATCTAGGAAGCTCCCAATTTTATTAATTGTTTTTCATTCTGTGGGCTGAATTGCCAGGGGCCAGCCCCAGCTGAACTCGGGTCCCCGAAGGAGGAGTGGAGCCCGTGGTAGGGAGGAATGGCTGGAACCTCCGGGGCAAGTTGCAAGCAGACACAGTTCCCTGCTTGAGCAATATGCCATCTGTTCTTTATTGTTGAACATTTTTATACAGGTGCACAAATAAGCCTTTCATTATCAGCTTCATTATACAATTCTCTTTTCTGTTTCCCAATAAACTTAAAGCATCAACCATTAGTACAATTCATGCCCTCGACTTCCCCACCATAATGACCATATTGTTTAAACCTGCTTTTACAAAGGACGGAGACCAAACACTTCACCAAATTTTGTCTCCCTAAATTCCTTTAGAGGTTTCTGCAAACCATTACCGCACTAGGTAAGAGAAGCCTTAAAGCTCACTGCACTGCATTAGTCTAGAAGCCCTATCTTAGCATAAATGAAAAGTTTCTTATTTAGTTAGACTATGATATAGGCTATTACAATTCCTATATCTAAAAACTATTTTGTTATAGTAACCTTACTAGATATTCCATAGCTATCCTAGGTTCTATAAATGTTAATCCTATAAAGTTATCCGTGCATCCTAACCTATGGGCTAAAAAGTTAAAGCCTAACCTCTGCAAAGACAAAAAGGGTAAACATGTCTTATTTACTGCTAAGGAGTTAAAGCTCATCCTCTGTAACAACAGGAAAGGTAAACACGCCTTTCTCACTCAAAGTTCACAATACAACGTGAGCACTCAGGATGGTATTGGTAAATGTTTCACGTATATTGTTTCTTTGTTCCTTAGTTTTAATTATTTTGCTTTCTATATCCAATTTTATTTTAAAGCCAGTATAGCTTTGTTTTCCATGATTTCTATATGTGTTATAACAAGTGTCCTTCTCAACAATCCACAACAGTTGTCTAAGCAATAGAATTCTTATAACAATCAGAGTTTCCGTATGAGCAAATTCACAATACATATAATTATTAAAACACAGCCAATTCCTAGAAGGGATGGTTTTGGCAATCTCCAGGGCTGGCTTTGCCTAACCCATCCCCAAGCCTGGACTTTGTCAGACAGAAAACTTCAGTAGGCATCGCCTCCTCCACTGAATATTGGAGTAACTGAGGGAGGAGACAAAACAGGAGTGAAATGGAAAATAGAGACCTCTAATTGGAGGGCAGCCTCTTTAGCAGCTTCATCTGCTAGCCTATTGCTGGGCCTCTATGCTGTGGCCTCGTTGGTGCTATTTCTTTAGTTAACAATATACTTTCTAGAATATGAATAATTTGTTTTGTGTATTAAATCCCTTCCTCTATTTTTAGGCATTGTTCAGTTCAATTTTTTTCCAAAAGTGTGGACAACTTTAAAGGCATAACTGGAATCTGCATAAATTGTTCCCTCTTTTCCCTTTAGAAATTTTTGGGCTTGGTTTAGAGCATATAGTGCACATTTCTGAGCAGACCACCCATTGGGTAGCCTGCTTGATTCTATTATTTTTTATTATATCCCAACTATTACAGAATATCCATTATGCCTTTCCCCTTGAATAACCTGGGAAGAATCATTTAAAAAGATTTGCTTTCTCAAGAGAGAAGGACAGTGAGAGAGAGAGAGGGAGGGAGGGAGAGAGGGAGAGAATCAATTTTTATTTCATTTTGCACATGGTTTTCGTTACTCTGACACTTAGCTGGGTACGTGGGTGCTGGGATTTGAACCCTTGTACTTGCGCATGCTGGGCAAGCACCATAACCACCGAGCCACTGCTTCAGTCCTGTAAAGATCTTAACGCCTGTTGAGAAGGGGATTTCTCTAAGATCTGGTATTCTATTAGGTCCATGCAGTATAATGTTCAGGAGAATCAGAGGATTTTTCCACAAATAAAGATTCAGTCAGATTTAAACAGTTTTCAGTAGTGAGTGTTAAATCTATCCTTTCCAGGAGAAAGGCCTCATACTTTAGAATTCTGGAGTCAGTTAGCCATCTCCCCACCTTTCGATGGAGAATGGTTCTGACCTGATAGGGTGTGCTCACTATTAAGAACTCTCCATCAGAGATTCAAGATGGTGATCTGAATAGAGACGGCTTCCCCAGCAGCTCCGAGGCTGGACAGGAAATCCCCAGTTCTTCTCCAGTATTTTGAGGTGCTTTGGGGGATTAGCATCTTGAAACCCCGGTCCTAATTTGCTCAGTGGTTTTGAGGAGCAGAGACTTGGGAGAAACGGGTGGATTTTTTTTTTTTGTCCTGGCTGGGATGCAGCACACGGCCACCTTTGCTTACATTCCACCTGGGAGTGGGGAAGGAGTCTAACAGCCAGCGAACACATCAGCAGGGAGAAGCCTCCATTCTTTAAAGACAGTAGTATTGCAGAGTCACATCCCGTGCTTACACACTGTCGGGTGGCGAGATCAGTGTCTGGAGGCTGCCTCCAGACAAACCTGGTGAAGCAGGCTTTCCCGGCAGAGGCAGCGGAGGCAGCTGCTGCAGTGTGTGAGCCAAGTCTCCATCCTTAAAGTCCTAGGAGGCTTCCACTCTTCCTGACCAGGGCCAGCTCTCTTTGGGACTGCAAAGAAGGCTCTTAAAAATGCATCTTGAATCGGCCACAGACCACAGGCTGAATCAGGAACAGAAGGCTTGGGACAGGCCCTGTCTCCTGCATAGGGGGTTTGGGTTAGTGGAGTAAAGGGGAGCATTGCTCAGCACCAGCCACCCCACCCCAGCCAGAAGGACCACATTTCATGTTAAGCTGGCTGAACTTTTTGCCACAGTTTTTTTTTTAAATTTTTTATTTTGAGCAACCTTACAAGATTTTAACAAAAAAATATAAAATGTGTATAAAATATGCATATATTCTGGATATTGCAATTATCCCCAGGAGTGCCCCCCCAATTACCCTCCCTCATCCCTCCCTTCCCCTTCCCATTATAACTCTAAAAAAAGATATTAGATTGTAAAGCATTACATCTTATCTGGATTTAACTCATGCTACTAGACCAACTTTCTCATTGTCCAGGGTCTAGACCCCACCTCCACAGATGAGTGGAGACAATCGACCCTTAGATCTCTGGGTTAAGCTGATTTTACTCATCATGATCTCTTCCATAACCATCCATTTACCCTCGAAGGCTGCAATATCATT
>PVKS010048063.1:0-12562 GCA_004027875.1 Aplodontia rufa | reverse complement strand
CCATACGCTCAGCTCTGCTCAGATCCAGGGTGCTTCCTGAAGACCACCCTGCTCAAACATCAGAGCTTTCTACAGAACTGATTTCTGCTGCAGCAAGACCTCCTACTATGTTCTTCATCCCCCACAAGTCTTAACTACTCTTAGTCTTCCAATTTCTGTATAAATTTCTTTGTGAGATTTCACTAAAAAGGAGTCAAAATTTCACCTGAGGCTGTGCTGAAGCTCTAGGTGGATTTAGAAAGAATGGAATGTTTGTAATAACGTGTAACATGATCCACTGCCCTTCCTTCACAGCCTATTTGAAGGCTCAGTAATATTCTAACTTTCCTGGTTCTTTTTTACTACATTCCCTAAGTACTTAGTATTGTTCATGTCTGGTAAACACCTCCTTATTGCAGGCACAAAAACATCCAATTGACTTTTGTACCTAAAAGCTCGGCTACATGTTCCTACTAGCTCTAATCATCCAGCTGCAGATTCTTCTGGATTTTCTGTGCAGACTCCTGTTGTGCCTTTTTCTCCAGTAAGTTAGTGAGACGGTGTGACTAATCGAGCAGAGGCTATGACAGATGTCCACTGTGGTGTCTGGAGGATCTTCTATCAATTTAAAGTTGAGTTCCCAGGGGCTGGAGCTCAGTGGTTGGAGAGCTTGCCTGGCAATGCCTGAGGACTCAGGTTCAAACTCCAGCACAACATACACAACTAAGTGTTAGAGAAACAAAGGCCAAATGGAAAAATAAAGTCAATTCCCTCTCTCTCTCTCTCTCCCTCTCCCCATCTCCTTAAAAAGAAAATAAAAAATTGAGTTCCTTTGGGATGCATCAAACAAACTCAATAAACTGAACAACTTAGTAGGGATTCAGGGGACAGACCCCAGGGCAAAGTGGAGGGGAAACTGTCTAGTACAATCACAAGGCAAAGCAAGTTACTTTACACATCTGTACTACAAATATCAAGCACAACTCTTTCTTTGAAAAAAAAAAACCAGGGGCTGGAGCAGTGGCTCAATGGTTACAGCGCTTGCCTGGCAAGCACAAGGATCCAGGTTCAAATCCCAGCACCACATACACAACTAAGTGTAGGGGAAACAAAGGCCAGATGGAAAAATAAAAAAAATCAATTCTCTATCATTCTTTCTCTCTCTTTCAAAACAAACAAACAAACAAAAAACCAGGAGCAAGCGCCCTCTCTATTCCATTGCAACTTCCAGCTAAGAGTGTCAGAAGGTTACCTCAGTGCCCCCGGAAGTGAACACGATGTCTTGAGGCTTGCCTCCTATCATGTTCGCGATGGCCTCCCGAGCTGCGCGGATGATGGCCTTGGCCTTTCTGCCTTGAGAAACCAAAACGGAAGTTCATTGTCATTGCTTTCCCAAGTCTGATCAACATGTTAGTAGAAGGATCGAGAGAACTGATCGGCCATCACAGGGGGAAACTGTCCTGCTGTGTGGCCACACAGTGCACTGCTGCCCATTAGTGACAGGGCAGAGGGCGGCAGCAAGATGATAGCACATCAGCGATGACCAGTGAGACCTAAGGAGCTTAGCCACAGCCCGAGACAAACACAGGGGATGCCTGAGAACCCAGTTCCCTACAACACGGCTTTCTTCTTATCAGCCGCTAAAGGAGGGGGAAGCTGGGCCATCTGCCTGGCTTCCCATTCATCAAGAAAGGAGAATGCAAGGGTGGAGCGAGTCGCTGTAGAGTGTGCTGCAAAACAACAAAGACAAGCAAACACAGAACTCTTGGCTGCACAACGTCCGATGTGCATGCAGGTCAGGAGCGTGCATGGTGGCACCTGTCCTCAGCAGGCCCCGCTGCCCTGGACGGGGGAAGGACAGGAGCCACGCTTCCCATGGCAGAGAAAGCAAGGCTCTGCGGGAAGGAGGAAAGCCTCCGAGACCTCCCTCGCTCTAGAGACCCGCAGTCTGCAGGCTCTGACGCCCTCAGTTGTAAAAACAAGTTGAGGAGGCACTACTGAGCACTACGCTGCAAAACATCACAGAAACAGAAATGTAAGAAGGTGAGAGCAACACGAATGTGCAAAGCAGTCCTCATGCTCAACTCTGCTGCACACATTTCAGTGTGAGTGTGGATGGAGTTTGGGAAAACCCAGTTATTTTGATCGGTGATCTGCTGAAGTGTCTGCCCTGCCAGGCACATGCTCTGGGCTCCCCTGAGTGCTGCTCAAGTCCTGCCCACCAGATGCACCCCCACCTCCCTCCACCAGTCAGGTGAGGAGCACGTGGCTGTCATCACAGTGGGGGCACCAGCTGGGCCTCCCTGCCCACTTTCCCCTTGGATGGTGACTGCCATCAGCGCAGTGTGTAAACTCCCTAATTGCCCGGAGCACCAGAAAATGCCAGCAGGGAATTCTGACCGCAGTTAAGACTGGCCATGCTGGGGAGTCCAGAACTCACTCACAAGCGCTGGGCTCCACATGGGACCTGCCAGTGGTGCGGCATCCCGTGACTGCTCCGTGGGTGGCTGCACCGCACAGAGTCAAGAGTGCCTGCCCGCTCACCTCACAGTCCTCGTAGCAGACCAAACTGGCTCCACGAACTCAGGGCACACCCCCAGCTGTCGGCCACCTAGGGGCTTTGTTTATGAAGCAGGTGCAGGTGAGGAGCAGAGGACAGCACGGGAACGCGCACACTGGTCACCTCAGGACGAGGACAGAGAGGCAGCAATGCTGGAGCGAACCCAACCTGCCCTCAGAACCGCCTTCCCGTGTGCTCGCTTTGCAGAGCTTCTCCTCATACGTTGCGGCAGCTGTGGGCAGCTGTCTCAGCAGCACCCCATCTGTGCTGGACAGCCCATCATCCGCATGACCCAGGTCCCAATCAGCCAGGTGGCACGCCCCACATCTCCAGCCAGCACACAACCGCCCAGAATTAAGACAACTCCCACACGCACTCAATTGCATGTGGCCATGGGACCAATCTCTGCACACAGTGGCCACAAGCTACTGCTGGAAGTGTCCTTGAAGGACTCAGGGGTGCCTTTATCCTCCTCTTTCTCTCCCGACAGGCAGGACTAGACACCACGTTGGCATGCACAAGGCCCCAAGTTTGCTCCCCAGCACCATACACACACACACACACACCAGCGCGTCCTGAGGAAGGAAAAGGAACAGGGGAGGAGGCCGCCCCTCCTGCGAGAACCCCCCGGGGCCTGCCCGACTGGCAGGTCCCGCAGCGGTGTGGCCGCTGTCAGCTCTGTCGTGCAGCAGCAGCAGCACACAGCATTCTTGGCCCTGGCAGAAGGGGTGCTGCTGGCTCAGACTCTCAGAATGCTTTTGCCACTGGAACTGGGGGCAAGTACTCTCCTTCCAGGTCGTGACCCCCACCATCACGTTCACAGGGTCCTGAAGTCCACTCTGGGGTAGCTCAGGCTTGGTAACCTGGCCTCAATGAGGCTGCGATGCAGAGCCTGGGACTGAGTCTTCCCGCGCATGCTCAAGCCGCCCCCTAAACTCCTCTCACAGACTGTAAGTCATGAGGCTGAAGTTAAAGCATTCTGTGAAAAAGGGCTGCTGGGCTTGCATTTCTACCTGACTATCAACAGAAAGTAGGGTGCTATCCACTTTGTATTAAGCTAGGCGACCCAGCAGTGTCAAGCACATCTCATTCAGGCCAAGAACACTTTCTCCCTGAGAGCTTCCCGCATTCTTTCTTTTATCAGTGTTTAATTATTTTCCATATTTTCAAGTTTAATACTTCAGGAAGTTCAATTCTATGGATGGAGGGGTTAGACAGGCAATGTCCAGAAGATCAGCCGACAGGTAGTTAATGAATCACTCGTATCAGAGCGGAGAAGCTTCCAGTTGCTCAGTTGCAGTATAGCAAGCAGGGGTGCAGAGGCTCCGCCGTGAGGTTGCCGCGGGGCTGCTGAGCCCTGGCCCCAGGGTCCTGTTCGAGCAGTCATTTCACTTCATCACAATCCAGCTAGGAGGGTTTATCTTAAGCACTCCTAATAAACATTAGATACAAAAGGCGGACCTCAGCCTGCTCTCTGGTGACTACAATGTAACACTGCTATGTAACTACTGACTTGAAGCGAACTACTTTTGTTTGTTTCTTTCTTTTTTTAAAGAGGGACAGTGCCAGAGAGAGAGAGAATCAATTTTATTTAGTTTTTCACGTGGCTTTCGTTGCTCTGACACTTTGTTGTGTACGCAGTGCTGGGGTTTGAACCCGCGTCCTCCTGCATGCCAGGCAAGCGCATAACGGCTGAGCCACTGCTCTAGCCCCAGCAAACTACTTTTCTACATTGCAAGAATAAATCAGAAAGAAATAAGAATATTTATAACTAAAGTGACAAAAAAATTTCTTTTCTGTACTTGGGATCAAACCCAGGGCCTTGTACAAGTGCTCTACCACTAAATTACAGCCCCAGCCTAAAGTAACTTTCATTTTTACAAAAGGCTAGGATTCTGTGTGATCCTTGATTTAAAACACATATTTTGAAAGAGCTCCTACTGAGATCTCTCTTTTGTGTGAGAAGGAGCAACGGAAGGTCATGTGCAGGCGTAAACATCACAGGTGTAAACATCACAGGTAAACGTGGCAACCACAAGGTTCAACGTACAAATCTGCACTTTTCAGAAAAAACTACAGCTGAAGACCTGCGGCCCGCAGAAAATCCACTGCACACACAGCCGTGGCAGGGGGGCACTCTGTGGGGCCGCCATCCCTGCACTGTGGCTCCCCGCCCGTGCCTCCTGTAGGATCACCTGCTGCGTAGGTGCTGCTGGGGTTCCCCCAGGCTTCCCACATGGCCTTGCTCACAGCCTGGATGACTTCTGGCTCCAGGGGCGTGGTGGCATTATAGTCCATGTACACTTTCCTGAGGGAGAGAAAACAAAGACACATGCATTTAGGAAACGGAGGTGAAACGTGGGAACACCTGGGTGGATTGGGTCAGCAGAAGCTGTCCCGGGCAGGGGGTCCTCGCTGCACCCTGCAGTCTTCAGGCTGCCACACCCTCACTGGATCCCTCTGTCTGCAGGTCCCAGGCTTCCTCACATCGACAGGCCATCCACTCAGACAGTCACAGCTCCTTACTACTGGTCTGTGGGCATGGACTACAGCCCTGACTGTTCCAGAGGACAGCACCACAGGCCCCCTCCAGGCCACAGGATGGCACTTTCCCTGGGAGCCTTCCTGCTGGCTTTAGATGGGGTGGCCTCTGGGCTGCAGGGAATCTGGGTGCCCATCTCCTCTCCCCACCCTTGGCTGCCCCCTTGGCCTTCTCCCAGGGGTAGTCCTCGCACTCTGGGTTTGCTTTGATTAGAAGGTCCCTGGCCCCACCCCACCTTAATTTTTTGGGTCTGTGCTTCAACTTGTCCTTCTGGGTGAGGTTCCACTGCTCTATTTAAAGCTGTAGCACCCTGCCTTCCTGGCAGCAGGACTTGTCATGTGACCCACCCATGACCTGTGGTCCTTGTTTAGCGTCCATTCCAAGAGTAACAGAAGTGCAGCGCCTGGCCTGTGGCTTCCTGCTGTCATCAACACCAAAGGCAACGGGGGCCACAAGGCATGGGCTGGCTTTATAAGATGACCAAGTAAAGGGCACAGAAAATCCAAGACCCCTGAAAGATCCCTCACCAAGTTTATCTGTGTATCTTTTAACCAGTAACAAAAAATTCCAGAAATCTGTATAGTAGATAATCCTACCTGATATTAGTAATTATGTAACTTGATTTGAGTAAATACGTTTAAACCAATCCATACAAAAACTCAGATGCAATTACTAACAAGCTCTTCTAAGCTGCAGAGCAGAGGCAGAATGCATTTGGTTTTTTGTCTTTTTTCCCCCACGACTGGGGATTGAACCCAGGAGTGCTCTACCACTGAGCTGCATCCTCAACTTATTTTGAAATGGGGTCTTACTAAGTTGCCAAGACTGGCCTTGAGTTTGCCATCCTCCTGCCTCAGTCTCCCAAGTACTTGGGATTACAGGTTGTGCCTCCAAGCCTGGCTGAATGTGAGTTAGTTTTTAAAGCACCATCTTTTCTATAGACTGTGCAAAATCATCCAATAGGCACAGGCTTTGGGAAGTCTCATTAGTCATCCTGGACCAGTCCAGGACTCAGAGTCCCAGGAGTCTCCCTGTGTGGCAGGACTTTCCACAAGCCCTTTCATCTGCTCTCCCAAAGCGCCTCAGGCTTGCTAGTTTGCTGAATGTGACTGCAGCTCCTTAATCTGTTGCTTGGCTGAACTAATTTAAACCTTGCATTTCAGATTAATATCTTCAAGATAATCTGCTCAGTTATTTGCTACTTCCCTAAGGTGCCATTGAAGGAGGGCCTAGTTGCGGACCCAGCTCCAAGTGACACTAATTTGACTTTCTTTTCTTCCCTGGGTTCCCCAGAGCCCTTCTCTTTTGCAGTCTGCTGGAATTCCGGGAACAAGAGGTCTGCAGGAGTGCTGGAGCAGTGGCTCAGCGGTTACAGCACTTGCCTTGCATGCGAAAGTACACAGGTTCAAACCCCAGCACCACGTACATAATGAAGTGTCCAAGCAATGAAAAGTCCTTGAAAAATTAAAAAAAAATTGATTCTCTTTCCTTGGGGTTGGGGACTTAGCTCAGTGGACCCTGATAAATCCTGAGGCCAAGATCGCCTGCTGCGGCAGCTGTGCAATCCTATCAACTACTGGACCCCTGACCTTTGCCCTCATTTCCCTGTCCATGAGCCACTGCCAGCCCGAAAGCCAGGGCTAAGGGTCCTCCGGGCCTCCCCAGTGTGGCCACACAGATGAAAGCTCCTTCATCATTTCTTTTCCAGATGTTCTCCAGGGCGAGTGGCAGGCCTGATCTGCGGGATCCCGAGGCCTCGGGCCTAGGGCTCCAGGAGCAAGCCCCGACTCGGGCCTCCCGGAAAACGCCCCTGACTGGTCCTGGCGAGCGACCCCCAGCCGCCCCCCCCCCGCCCTCCATCCTCTGCGGGGTCCCCACCCCCGGCGGCGACCCCCGGAGAAGACCCTTCCCGCAGCGCCCCGAGGGCTTCCTGGAGGAGGGCGCCCGCGGCCCGCGCTGCCGCTCACCGCTCACACCTCTCCTGCGGGCTCTGCTCTCGGCGGCCGCCGGGCGGACTCGCCGCGCGTCCCCGCGCAGCCCTCCTGGGAGGCGCGGACACCTCCATCCCGACGCACACCGGACGCCGCGGAGCCGAGACGCGCCCGGGGCGCCGAGGAGGTGGGGCCGCCAGCAGGGCGCGTCCCTACCGGCCAATCCGCGCGCCGCAGGGGGGGCGGGGGCCCGGAGGGCGGGCTGATTGGCTGAGCGGGGTCAGGTGACGGATGTGGGCGGAGCCCGATCGCCGCGCGCGCCGGAGGGGAGCGCAGCTGCCTCGCTGGGCTTTCGGTTCCCACCGTGGAGCCGCGCGCCTCCGAAGGCCGAGACCTCCGCTCCGTTAGGCGGGGACCCAAGTGCCAGCCGCGGGAGAGAAGCCGCCCGAGCCGGGAGGAGGAGCCCCGACCTGGGAGCCTCCCGACAGGTCAGGCTCCGCGTGGCTTCACTCCCCTTGCAGACGTGAGTGGGAGGAAGGTACCGGGACGCTAGGTGCAAAGTCCAGCGCTGCAGCAACCAAGCCTGTGTACGTGGCAGCCTAGCACGTACGACGTTGGTTCAAACCCCAGCCCTACACAAACAACCAAGTGTCTGAAAAACAACAACAAAAAAGAAGCAAAAAATAAAATTGACTCTAAAAAAAAATGACCCCTGTTAGGTAAAATGACCGCAAGCCAATTCCTCCTTCCCGAACCTACACTGACTGCCTGACTTGACCATCCTGGCTCACTGTTAGCTGAGCAGTGGGCACAGAAATGTAGGAAGGGTGAATTCAAGGTAGGCTGAGGATCTAAGAGGCAGGGACTGGGGGCAGCCTTAGGAAGGAGGGCTGCTCAGGTGACTCCAGAAGATGCGGTGCCTCCATCTAGGAGAGGAGGGAACAAGGGAGGCCGATGGTGGGTCGTCTGTGAGCCAGGAAGGACAAGGATCCAAGTTCGTGAGTGCTAATGAACACAGCCCTCACCCTGCCCTTTCGGCTGTTTCTAACTGTAACTGGCCCTGAGCATACTCCAGGCACCGTTCTCAGGTATTTACTTATTTAATCTCTAAGTATCCCATCGGGTAGGTACCGTCGCCCATTTTACGTATGAGGAAACAGGTGCGGAACAGTTCAGTTTCCTGCCAAGTCCACGCAGGTGGTGGTGGAAGCAGACTGTGAGTTTGGGCCAGCTCTAGCAGGGGGTGGAACCTGAGGGTCTCTTAACTACCAGCTCCACCTGCTGGGGTCCGAAGCGCTTGGCGTTGCAGCCTGGAAGTGTCCACATGTCTGAACTCATTTTCTTTCATTCTTGCCCATTTGCCCCATGCAGCCAACAGCAAAGGGCACACCAAGGGTTAAGAGGCCAGCGGCGCACAGGAGCCTCCGGCCAGCGCAGAGCGGCTGGGGAGATGGCAAGCATCAGGTCCGCAGCTGCGCAGATCTGCAGTGTCTGCTGAACTCTGACGGAGGACCCGCTGGGTTCACCTCTGTAGTGCTTCTCAGCAGTGCAGGGGTAGCAGAGGGTGCCAGGAGTGGAGGGACGGATGGGACACGGAAGAACGGAGAATACCATCAACCTCTGCAAAGGCTTCTTAGTCAAAAAGATATCCAAGTCCAAGACTGGGGGTGGGGTGGGGAGTGCCTGTTAGGGGAAGGGAGGAGACCGAATCTGGAGATGGAAAAGGCCTGGAGGAGATGAGGGGAGAGTAAGAGGCTGGTGGGCTGGGATTTGAAAGGAAGCAGGGTTTCATCCTCTGCAGAGGCTGCAGGGTTGGGACAGCTGGGTGAGGCGCCTCAGGGCTCCTTGGACCAGCTGGGCAGCAATGAGACTTCCAGATGAAGAGAGGGGGTGTAGTGGTGGAGTTGGAAAAGACAGTGGCCAGCGTGGCTACCCATGCCCAGGAAGAACTGCGTCCACGAGCAGACCTACCCAGGAGGCCCAGCTGGCTGTACGCTGCCGAATACAGCAAGCGCGGCAACAGGCGTGGCAGGCTCCAGCTTTCAGCTGGGCTGGTCCGAGAGAAGACCTGAAGGACAACGGTCAGTAACTCCACCAAAGTGCAGCTGCTAACCCTGATCAGCTCTCGAACCCAAGGCCAAGTGAACACGGCTCTCAGAACAAGCCTCCAGAGAGAGATCTGCAGGACATAAGTGGAAATGCTGCTGCAGAAAGGAAAGAAGATGCAGTTATGAAACAACAATTTTAAAAGATATTGGGGGCTGGAGCGGTGGCTCAGTAGTTATGGCGCTTGCCTGGCATGCATGAGTACACCAGTTCAAACCCCAGCACCACCTACACAACTAAGTGTCAGAGGAAAGAAACCGCATGAAAAACTAAATAAAATTGATTCTCTCTTTCTCTCTCTCATTGTCCCTCTTTCTGGAAAAAAAAAAAAGATATTGGGCTACGAGCAGTGGTGCACACCCATCATCCCAGCTAGGGAACCTGAGGCAGGAGGATTGCAAATTCAAAGCCAGCCTCAGAAACTTAGTGAGGTCCTGTCTTAAAAAATAAAAAGATTGGAGCTGGAGCGGTGGCTTGGCGGATGCAGTGCTTGCCCATCATGCCCAGGTGCACGGGTTCCAACCCCAGCACCCATGTACACAATTAAGTGTCAGAGCAATGAAACCCATGTGAAAAACTCAATAAAAATTGATTCTCTCTGTTTCTCTCTCACACACACTGTTTTTCACTCTTTAAAAACAAACAAACAAACAAACAAAGGTCTGGGGATGTGGCTCAGTAGTTAAGCATCCTTGGGTTCAATCCCAGGTTTTTGTTTTTTGGTTTTTTTTTAAGAGACAGGGACAGTGAGAGAAAGAGAGAGACAGAAACAATTTTATTTAGTTTTCCATTTAGCCATTTGTTGCTCTGACACTTTGTTGTGTTCGAGGTGCTGGGGTTTGAACTCAGGTCCTCCCGCATGCCAGGCAAGCTCCATAACCACTAGGCTACCACTCCAGCCCCTGATTTTTTTAAAAGAGAGATTGGGGCGGGGGCAAAGCTCAGTGGTAGAGCACTTGCTGTCAAGAATGCAGCCTCGAGGACACACAGTGGACTTCATAGCTGTAATAACTGAAGCTTGAAAACGCAAGTGGAGGAGGACTGGGTGGAACCCCGGCGTTCTGGGGAGATGAATCTATTTGGCATGATGTTGCCATGGCAGACACATGCCACGCTCGTCAAGATGCAGAGGGCGCAACAGCAGAGCGACCCCCAATATCAACTAAGGCTTCATCTGCTGTCCCACATGTACCCTGTAGTGTCCACAGGGGGCAGCTCTTCACATATAGGGAAGGGGGTGCATGGTAACTCTGTACAATTTTGATGGGGACCTAAATCACTCTAACAAATAGTCTATATATATATATATATATATTTTAAACAAAAAGCAGTATATGCTGAATAGCACAGGCACAGCTGAGTAATGTGGAGGAGGCAATGTCCCCCGAAGTTCTGTCTGACAAAGTCCAGACTTGAGGATGGGCTAGGCAAAGCCAGCCCTGGAGATTGCCAAAACCATCTCTTCTAGGAATTGGCTGTGCTTTAGTAATTATATGTATTGTGAATTTACTCAAACTGAAACTCTCTGATTGTTGTGAGAATTCTATTGCTTAGACAACTGTTGCAGATTGTTGAGAAGGATACTTGTTATAACACATAGAAATCATGGAAAATGAAGCTATACTGACTTTAAAGCGAAATTGGATATAGAAAGCAAAATAATTAGAACCAAGGAACAAAGAAATAGCATATGTAAAACATCTTCAGAAAGACATGTTTACCTTTCCTGTTGCAGAGGATGAGCTTTAGCTCCTCAGCAGTAAATAAGACATGTTTGCCTTTCCTGGCTTAGTGGAGGATGAGTGTTAACTCCTTAGCAGCAATTAAGACGTGTTTACCCTTTCTGTCTCTGTAGAGGTTAGGCTTTTACTTTTTAGCCCCATAAATTAGGATGCACAGATATTTTATAGGATTAACACTTGTAGGATTTAAGATAGCTATAGACTATGTGGTAAGGTTACAATAACAAAATAGTTTTAGGTTAGTAGTTAATAGGGTATAAGAGTTACAATAGCCTATATCATAGTCTAGCTAATTAAGAAACTTCATTTAAGCTAAGTTGGGCTTCTAGACTAATACAGTGCAGCGACTTTAAGCACCTCTCTTATCTAGTGAGGTAACGGTCTGCAGAAACCTCTGGGGGAATTTAGGGAGGCAGAATTTAGGGCAGTGTTTGGACTCTGTACCTTGTAAAAGCAGGTTCGAAAAAATATGGTCAATGTGGGGAGGTAGAGGCCATGAATCGTACTAATGGCTGATGCTTTAAGTAACGTTGTGTCTGATGCTCTAAACCAGTTTAAACCAAATATGGCCTATGTGGTCAGGAGGTCAAGGATATAAATTGTGCTAATGGTTAATGCTTTAAGATTACTGGGAAACTGCAAAAATGATTGTACAATGAAGCTGATAATGAAAGGCTTGTTTGTACATCTGTATAAAAGTGTTCAACAAAAAAGAACAGACAGCATTTTGCTCAAGCAGGGAACTGTGTCTGCTTGCAACTTATCCTGCAGGTTCCAGCCATTCTTCCACACCGACTCCATTCCTCCTTCTGGGACCCGAGTTCAGCTGGGGCTGGCCCCTGGCAGTAGTGACTAGACAGAACTCAAACCCTGTGGCTCAAAAGGACAGAGCTGGAAACTACAAAAGAAACAATCATTTAACACAGTGACTCTCGGCAAAGGTGACCGCCTCCAGGGACGTTTGGCAGCTAGGACAGAATTCTGACTTTGGACCTGGAGGGGACCTTGGAGGTCATAGTGAGCAGAGGCTATGCGCTACCACATTAACTTGCTGCCCAGATGTCAAAACTGCTGAGGCTGGGCACCCCGATGTGGGTCCCTGGTTTCTTCTGGTACCATTACTTCTTTTTTTTTTTTTTTTTTTTTAAATAACTTTATTTAGTTTTTCACATGGCCTTCGTTGCTCCAACACTTAGTTGTGTACGTGGTGCTGGGGTTTGAACCCGGGTCCTCATGCTTGCTAGGCAAGCGCCGAAACCGCTGAGCCACCGCTCCAGCCCCTGGTACCATTACTTCTGCCAAAGAACTAGAACCTCTTGTGGGAGGTGCTGGCCCAAAGGATCTTCCTGCAGCAGTTTCACAGGTGGGGTCCCAGCTCCTTCTCGTGTGTGACACTCTCTCTGGATGCAGTGCTGAGGTCCCAGTGCTCCAAGGGTGTGGGGTCCTGGCTCCTGCTCATGTGTGACACTCTCCCTGGATGCAGATCTGAGGTCCCAGTGCTCCGAAGGTGTGGGGTCCTGGCTCCTCCTCGTGTGTGACACTCTCCCTGGATGCAGATCTGAGGTCCCAGTGCTCCGAAGGTGTGGGGTCCTGGCTCCTCCTCGTGTGTGACACTCTCCCTGGATGCAGTGCTGAGGTCCCAGTGCTCCTAAGGTGTGGGGTCCTGGCTCTTCCTCCTGTGTGACACTCTCCCTGGATGCAG
>PVKS010048062.1:0-12560 GCA_004027875.1 Aplodontia rufa | reverse complement strand
CATCAATGTTTATAGCAGCTCAATTTACTATAGCTAGATTATGGAACCAACCCAGATGCCCCTTACTCGACGAGTGGATACAAAAGCTTTGGTACATATATACTATGGAATACTCCTCGGCCATTAGAGAGGACGATATTATGGCTTTTGAAATCAAATGGATGGAGATGGATAGAATTATGCTTAGTGAAGTCTCCCAAGCTCAGAGACTCAAGGGCCGAGTGGTTTCTCTCATCTGTTGATCCTAGCATATATGGGGAAGCAGTAGGGCAGACGGCTAATCTAACAAAACTGCAAATTGAATGACTTTCAGAGTAATAGGGGGATGGTTCTTTAGGATACTTGGAGGTCTAGGGAGGGAGAGGGGGAGGGTATATGAACTCATAGGAGTCTGGAGATTGGGAAGATGGGGGAACCATCCCAGAAGCCGATGTCATTCCTCCACGAGCTACCCATTTAACACATGAGTTCTGGGAAAACTGCAACAGGTAAAACCCAAGGTGGTCATCCATGTTTTGGCAGTTCCCCTGGATAACAAAGTTTATAGCCATTGATTGCTAATGTTTTGATAATGTTTCCCCCTCAACTGTATCTCTATATACTTCTAATAAAAAAAAGAATAATTAGCAATGTAAAGAGCATTGTTAGAAGTTTAAATACCAATTTAAAATGATCTTGTAAACTCGTTGATAGTTACTGTAAAATACAACTTAAGTGCGTTGATTAAAAAAAAAAGAAAAGAAAAGAAAAAAGAAATCCCAAGTGGTCTCACTGGACTAAAACCATAGTGTTTATAGGTTTTAGGGCAAGACAGCATTTATTCTGGAGGCTCTAGGGAAGTATCCTTTTTCTCGCCTGTAGCAGCTTCTAGAGGCTGTCTACATTCCTTAGCTTGTGGTCCCTCCCTCTGCAAAGCCACTAAAGGCGAGTAGAGTTCTCACAGTGCCTCCACGTTCCACTTTTAAGACCTGCATGAGTTCACTGAGCCCAACCAGATAATGCAATATAATCCCTCTATTTAAAGGCCAGTTGAGTGGGGCTGGAGCGGTGGCTCAGCGGTTTCGGCGCTTGCCTGGCAAGCAGGAGGACCTGGGTTCAAACCCCAGCACCACGTGCACAACTGAGTGTTATAGCAACTAAGGCCATGTGAAAAACTAAATAAAGTTGTTTCTCTCTTTCTCTGTCTCTCTCACTGTCCCTCAAAAAATAAAGGCCAGTTGAGTAGGCAAAAATATTCCATTTGCATCTTAATTCCCCTTTGCTTGTGAAATAGCATATTCACAGATTCCAGGGACTGGAATGTACATTACCCACATACACGTATTTTACTGGAGTCTTTTGATTTGAATGAAGGAATTAATATTAGTACATGCTAGGCACTGAATAATTTACTCTTAGGAACATTGCTAGCTTTCTTTTTTTTTTTTTAAACAAAGTATAGATAGCACAAACAAAATAAGGTTGCATACCTGTAATCCCAGCTACCTGGGAGGCTGAGACAGGAGATTTCACGTTTGAGGCCAGCCTGGGCAACTTAGCAAGACTGTATCTCAAAATAAAAAATAAAAAGGCCAGAGATGTAGCTCAGTGGTAGAGCACCCCTGGATTCAGTACCTAGTAACACACACACACTCTCACTCACACACACATACACATTACACTGAGTCACAGGGATGGCAGAAGAAACGTATTTACCCATGTAGTAGATGTTGGCTCCACAGTTAGGTTTGAATCAGTTTTTCAATTAAATTCTTCAGAACCTTCTTCTATTATCCTGATTCATGATTATATTTATTTTTTATTTTTTTAAAGGGAGGGACAGTGAGGGAGAGTGAAAGACAAAAATCAATTTTATTAATCATGTGACTTCCATTGCTCCAACGCTTCATTACCTATGTGGTGCTGGGGTTCAGGTAAGCACCGTAATCGCTGAGCCACCACTCCAGCCCGTTTATTTTATTGTAATTTTGTGGTACTGGAGGTTGAATCCGGGGTCTCAGCGCCAAGTGTTTTGACACTGAGTTCACTTCCAAAACCATCAGATATTTTAACCCATTCAGACCAAGGAAAGCTAGTTAAGCACACAAATATCCATTCCGCAGACTACCATACCCCTTATCAGGACAGTGAGTGTAGGGCAGCTTAGGGTTCTTTTCATTTGCTCATTTGTTTGTTTTGTCCTGGGGATGGAATACAGGGCCTCCAAGATGCTAGGCAAGTGCTCTACCACTAAGCTACACACACACACACACACACACACACACACACACACACACGCTCCCTAATCCTGAATGTTACTTCTTTTTTTTTAAGAAAGAGGGACAGTGAGAGAGAGAGAGAGAAGCAATTTTTATTTAGTTTTTCACGTGAGTTTCGTTGCTCCCATACTTTCTTGTGTACATAGTGCTGGGGTTTGAACCCACGTACTCATGCATGCCAGGCAAGTGCCATAACCGCTGTGCCACGACTCCAACCCCTACTTCTTTTTTTTTTTTTAAGAGAGAGAGGGACGCTGAAAGAGAGGAAAAAAAATAAGAATCAATTTGCTTTAGTTTTTCCTGACTTTCATTGCTCTGATACTTCGTTGTGTGCACAGTGCTGGAGTTTGAACTGGTGTTCTCACGCATGCAAGGCAAGCGCCATAACCACTGAGCCACCGCTCCAGCCCAATATGTTACTTCTTATGTAAAGGGAAATTAAGTCGCAAATTAATTATTTTGCTAATCAACAGATTGTACACTTTAAGTATATATAATTTGTGTATCAACAGTACCCCAATAAAGCTGTTTTATTTATTTATTTTTTTGAGAGGGACAGTGAGAGAGACAGAGAAAGAGAGAAACAACTTTACTGAGTTTTTCACAGGCCTTAGTTGCTCTGACACTTAGTTGTGTGCGTGGTGCTGGGGTTTGAACCCGGGTCCTCGGGCTTGCCAGGCAAGCGCTGGAACTGCTGAGCCACTGCTACAGCCCCAAAGTTGTTTTGTTTTTAGCAAGCAAAAGATCGGAACAGTCATTCACCATGGAGATGCACAGCTGGCAAATACATACATGGACAGATGCTCAACATCACAGGTACTGACCTATGTGAACATATATAAGTGAAATCCCAGTTTATCCCTTTTTTGGTAATTTTTCTTCTGATTTCATTGAGCTCTCTCCTTGCTATCTTCATGTTTTCTACTTAACTAGAATTGCAGATACTGAACGTCTTTGCCACTTCTGTCATTTTTACTTCTGTTTCTATTCACTAATATTTTCCTTCAGTTATGGGTCACAGTTTTCTGCTCCTTGGCCTGTCTACTAATTTGATTAGATGTAGGACATTGTAGATACCATGTGTTAACTGGACTTTGCTATCTTCCTACTTATTTAATCATTTATGTATTAAGAGCCTGAGTCCAGGCTGGCCCCAAACTCCTGGGCTCAAGGAATCCCCCTGCCTGAACTTGCTAGGTAGCTGGAACTGTGAGCACATGCCACCATGCCCTGCTTTGCTATCTGATTATTTTTAAGTTTATAAATCTTTATTAAACATTTCAGGGGGCTGGAGCGGTGGCTCAGCAGTGGCCAGGCAAGCACAAGGACCCGGGTTCAAACCCCAGCACCACATACACAACTGAGTGTTGGAGCAACTAAGGCCATGTTCAAAACTAAATAAAGTTTTTTCTCTCTTTCTCTGCCTCTCTCACTGTCCCTCTCTCTTAAATAAATAAATAAATAAATATTTTAAACAGCTGTGCAAGAGCATACCAGAGATAAACGCTCTAGAACAGCAGTCCAAACGTTGCACAATTGTGGCCTCGCGGTCCTGTTCCCTAGATGGACTGCATCCAGCTCTGTCCTCTGCCTGGCCCACTTCCCTCCCTCCCCAGCCAAGACAGAGGACAACCATGCTCAGGCCCCATGCACAGGGACCAGGAGAAAGTCTCATTTCCTAATGCTTGTTACTGGAGCACAGAGAAAGAGAAAAGCAAGTGACAGTCACGAAGATTTCCTGTGTGCTCTTCATAAGGTACAATCTACATACGCCAGCATGAAGAAGTTCCTGGTGGGAGGATGATGGCCTAATCCCCTGTGTCTTGTCTGAACCGTATTAGAATCCAGTGTGCTGGTGGCTCCGCAATCCCCCTGCTAAATAAAAACTACAGTGATACCTACTACTGCTAGCTACTGCTAATCCTCAAAATCAGAACTCATTTAGTCAAGTTTCCCTAAAAGGAATACACAAATATATTTATTTGTATACACACACACACACACACACACACACACATGACACACTGAAAATTTCCAAACACCTGTCAAGGGGATCACAGCTGCTGTGAAACACACAAAAATGTTCCCATTCAGCCAGCAGGGAACTGCTAGCTCCAGATGAACTCATCATGCCTCCATCCAGCAGAGCATGGGTGACACATGGAGCATGTGAGACACAAGGAACTCCCTCCCCTCAGGAGACTGATAAAGCCAAGAGAAGGGCAAAGGAAGCGAGGCTGGGACTGGAGAGCCAGAGACACAAGCTGAAAGAGCAAAATCTATCTGCTGCTTCTTTCCTAAAAAGGAAGCAGAGAGGGCCACCACCAGAGCTGACCTGCACAGCCTCATAGGTCTCAGGTCTGGACCTGAAGGTACACACAAGACACCCAAGCCCGGGACCCCTGCCTGAGCTAACCCATGTGGCCACCATGCATAGCTGCCTGGCTGCAGCCCATTCCTGCAAGGTCCAGATATATTGGGCCCATACCTGCTGCCAAGGATCCCTCCGTGGTGGAGGAGGCTTGTTCTGGCCTGTCATGAGAACCCCAGGACCTAGAAATGTACCCTGGCTTCTGCATTTCTATAATCCACCAGGCTGACCCACATTTCCAACAGATTCCAGATCATTACCCTGGAGCCTAGATCTAAAAGGTACTGCAAAATGAGGTTCCAGGCAGAAACAGCTTTCTAGAAGAAAGTGGTCATCAGAGGGGTGGTGTCTGACCCTCACCCTTTGACCTCTAAGGAAGAAGCACCAGTAGACCCGCCTTCCTTCGTCACAGGGAAAACTCAATTCAAAGATCCAGGAAAAGATTATGAGAAATGAGGAATCAAAATAGAAAGGTTTACCTCAAGCACCCAACTCCCCAACCAAGTAGCCCATGGATGGAGAACAGGATGAAAACCTAGAAAAAATGTTCAAATATCTGATCACTAAAAGGAAAAATGAACTAAAAGAAGATTTAATGAAGGGACCAAGTGAGAAAACTCAAGAGATGAAAAACTGTATTATCAAAGAAGTAGACGTACTGAAAAAGGAAGTAACAGCTGAAATCTTCAGTTAATCACATCAGAACAATAATGGAAAAATTTAATAATAAACTAACCTCTATAGAAAACATAACCTCAGCTCTGAGAGAAAGAACTTTCGTCAATGAAGATAGACTAAGTAAGTTTGCGCACAGATGACAAAAAAGAAAAAAATACAAAACACAAGCAAAATTTTCAAAATGTCTAGGATGAAATCAGAAGAAGCAATATAAGACTAATTGGGATACAAGAAGAATCAAAACACAAGCAAATGGCATAAAGAACATTCCCAATGAAATAGTTAAAGAAAATTTTTCCCATATCAGAATAGAGTCATAAACGCTAATGCAGGAAGTGTGCAGATCACACAAGAGGTCTAATCAAATAAGAAGTTCACTGATACACACATCGTTTTCAAAATGTATAACAGAGAAATCAAGGAATTAATATTAAAAGCAGCAACAGAGAAATGTCAAATCACATTCAGAGGTAAACCAATAAAGATCACCTCTGACTTTTCAGCTCAAACTCTAGAAGCCAGATCCTCGAAGGAGATCTTTCAAAGTCTGAATGACCACAACTTGCAGCCAAGAATACTACACCCAGTAAAACTCAGCTTTAAATTTGATGTGGAAATAAGAACATTTCATGATAAGATCAAACTTGCAGCATTCGTGAACAGAAAACCAGCATTACAAAGAATCCTCAAAGATAAACTCCAGTTAGAAGAACAAGCAAACACTTCTCAAAACCCAGAAACAGAGGAAATTCTGTAAAAGTGCACACTGTCAAAAGACAACCAAGAAAGCACAGAACTAATAAAAAAAATAGACAATGAACCACAACCATATAACTGTTCTAATACCGAATGTGAACGGTCTCGATGCACCAGTCAAAAGACACATATTAACAGATTGGATGAAGAAAACAAAATCCAATAATATGCTGCTAACAGCAGATGCACCTTGCAGCCAATGACATCCACAATTTGAGGGTGAAAGGATGGGGAAAAAACTACCAGGTATACAGCCCTGGAAAGCAAGCTGAAGTTGAAATGCTTATGTCAGACAAAGACTTCAAGCATAAATTAAGCAGAAGAGGTTATAAAAAGGCCACTGCATCCTAGTAAAGGGAACAATACAACATGAAGATATAACCATAGTAAATATATACTTTGCAAACACAAACACTCACAAGTATATGGAAAAATTATCCATGACATCAAACCACTTTTGGACCTCAATATACTGGGAGACTTTAATGTTCCTCTATCACCAATAGACAGATTGACAAAGTAAAAAAAAAAAGATAGAGAGAGAAAGATCTAGTCTAAACAACTACATAAATCAAATGGACTTTGAACAGACATCTATAAAATATTCCACCTCAAATTGGCTGAGTATTCCTTCCTCTCAGCAGCACATGGAATCTTCTCTAAAATAGATTATATACTAGTTCACAAAGGAAATCTCAGCAAATATAAAAAAGTAGATATTATTTCATGTATCCTGTGAGACCATGATGCTATGACCCTAGCAATTAACAGTAAAAATCATAAAATAAGGGCTGGAGAGGTGCCTCAGCATTTACAGTGCTTGCCTGGCATGCACGAGGACACAGGTTCAAACACCAGCCCCATGTACACGATGAAGTGTTGGAGCAACAAAAGCCACGTGAAGAATTAAATAAAGTTCTCTCTCTCTCTGTCTCTCTCTGACACACACTGTCCCTCTCTCTTTAAAAAAATCATGAAAGAAAACACACATATGCATGGAGATTGAATAATACCCTATTAAATGAAAAATAGATTCAAGAAGACATGACAGCAGAAACCAAGAAATTCCTGGAAGCAAATGAGAATGAATATACACATATCAAAACCTGTGAGACTGCATGAAAGCATTCTTAAGAGGGAAATTTATTACACTCAGTGCCTACATTAAAACCAAGGAGGGGCTGAAAGAGTGGCTCAGTGGTTACAGCACTTGCCCGGTATGTGCAAGGATACAGGTTCAAATCCCAGCACCACATACACAATGAAGTGTCAGAGCAATGAAAGCCACATGAAAAACTAAATAAAATTCATTCTCTCTCTCTCTCTCTCTTCTCTCTGTCCCTCTCTTTTAAAAAATCTTTAATAAGGTTCTAGCAAATCATATTCTAAAACACATCTAGAAGATAATTCACCAGGATCAAGTGTGCTTCGTTCCAGGTATGCAAGGCTGGTTCAACATACACAAATCAATAAATGTGATTCAAAACTTAAACAGAAATAAGGACAAAAACCATATGATCATCTCAATTGATGCAGAAAAGGCCTTTGATAAAATTCAGCACCCTTTTATGCTCAAAATTCTAGAGAAGATAGGGATCAAAGGAAATTATCTTAACTATGTAAAGGCCATACATGTCAAACTGTCAGCTAGTATAATACTACACAGAGAAAAGTAGAAAGCATTTCCACTAAACTCAGGAACAAGACAAAGCTGTCCACTCTCACCACTTTTATTCAATATATTTCTTGAGACCCTAGCTGGAGCAATCAGGAAAAAGAAGGAAATCAAAGGGATAAGAATAGAGAGGAGGTCAAATTATCTCATTTAATTCTATAAAATTCATAATCTTCCATGATCCTATATCTGGAAGATCCAAAGAAACTCCACCAGAAAACTTCTTGAGCTTATAAAAAGATTTGGTGAAGTGCCAGGCTATACGATCAATACCCATAAATCAATAGCTTTCCTATACACTAACATTAATAGGGCAGAAGAAGAAATCAGGAAATCAGTCCCATTCACAATATCCTCAAAAAGAATAAAATACTTTGGAATTAATCTAACAAGGGAAGTAAAAGACCTCTACAATGAAAATTCTTGGACATTGAAGAAAGGTATTGGAGAAAACCTGAAAAGATGGAAAGATTTTCTACGCTCTTGGTTAGGCAGGATTAATATAATTAAAATGGTCATTCTGCCAAAAGCATTATATAGATTTAATGCAATCCCCATTAAGATTCCAATGTCATTCTTACAGATATAGAAAAAGCAATTCTCAAATTCATTTGGAACAATAAGAAACCCAGAATAGCCAAAACATTACTAAGCAAGAAAAATGAAACAGGTAGATTTGCAATACCAGATCTAAAACTATATTATAGAACTGTAATAACAAAAACAGCATGGTACTGGTATCAAAATAGGAATGAAGACCAATGGAATAGAATAAAAGACTCTGACACAAACCCACAAACATCTGATCTTTGACAAAGAGGGTCATAATATAACATGCAGGAATAACAGCCTATTCCTGTTGGTGCTGGACAAACTGTACAGCCACTTGCAAAAAGTTGAAATTATATTCACATCTCTCACCTTGAACAAAAATCAAATCAAAATGGATCAAATAACTAGGAATTCAATCAGCTACCCACAACTGCTAGAAGAAAAAATAGGACTAACACTCCAGCATTTGGGAGTAGGCAAAGACTTTCTAAACAAGACTCCCCAAGTGAAAGAATTAAAGTAAAAAATCAATGAGTGGGATGCCACTGCACAGCTAAGGAACTGGTCAAAATTGTCAAGAGACAACCTACGGAATGGGAGATAATCATGGCCTGTGATTCTTCTGACCAGGGACTAGTATCCAGAATTTACAAAATACTCAAAAAGCTTAATATTAAAAACACAAACAATCCAATCAATAAATGGGCCAAAGAGCTAAATAGAAACTTAACAGAGTAGATTGAGCTAACCAATGAATACATGAGAAAGTGTTCTAAATCACTAGTAATCAAAGAAATGCAAATCAAAAGTATCTTAAGATTTCATCTCACTCCAGTCAAATTGGCAAAAACGAAGAATAAAACAATAACAGATGCTGGAGGGGTTGTGGAGATAGGAACACCAGCACACTGTTGGTGGAACTGCAGACTGGTCCAGCCACTCTGGAAAGCAGTGTGGAGATTCCTCAAAAAAATTAGGGACAGACCCACTGTATGATCTAGCTATTCTCTGGGTATTTTCCCAGAAGTGTTAGAATCAGCACATTACAGTGACACAGCAAAATGTATGTTCATAGCAGCTCAACTTACAATAGCTAAATTATGGAATCAACCCAGATGCCCCTCACTGGATGATTGGATTCAAAAACTGTGGGGTATATACAAACATACATACATACCATGGAATTCTACTCAGCAACGAGAAACAATGAAATTGCAGCCTTTAAAGGTAAATGGATGACAATGGAAGAAATTATGCTTAGCAAAGTTAGCCAAACCCAGAGAGTCAAAGGTCAAATGTTTTCACTCATTTGTGGAGGCTGGACCTAAACCCAGGCCTGTGTGAAAGGTAGTCAACTTCATGTATTAGACCTAGCAAAGGCATAGCAATGCATAATCCAGGGCAATCACAGATATGTATGGGGGGGGGCGGGAGAGATGGGGGAGGGGACAAGTGGAGAGGGGAAATGGTGGGAGAATAAGGAGGGATCTAGGGAGACAATCAACAATGTAGCATACTCTTTACCCCCTTGAGTATCCAAATAATACTTATGCAATCATTTAATTCTATAAAATTCATAATCTAAGCATTTATATTATTTGTAGGGGTGAAATATAAAATATTCAAGAGCTGGGGTGTGGGCAATATGGAGGTAATTCTGGTTTAATATATGCATATCGTATTGTAACTTTATATGCATTTATGATAGTATAATAACTCAACTTCTTAATAAAAATTTTTTTTAAAAAGAATGTTTTCATACTGTCCCAGATGTTGATATGTTGTGCCTTCAATTTTATTCATTTCCAAGAACTTCTCAATTTCTGTTCTCATTTCCTCTTTGGTGCATTCTTCATTTAAGAGGGTATTTTATTCAATATCCATGAATTTATGTACTTTCTGTTATTTTTCTGGCTATTACTTGCTAGGATCATACCATTGTGGTCTGATAGGATATATGGGATTATATCAACTTTTTTGTATTTGCTAAGATTACCCTTTAGACTAAGATATGATCTATTTTGGAAAAGGATTCATGCTCTGCTGAAAAGAAGATAAACTCAGCTGATTTGGGATGGAATATTCTCTAGACATATGTTAGGTCCATTTGATTTATAGAGCTATTTATGCTAGAGACTTCTTTGTTGATTTTTTGTTTTGATGATCTATTGGTGATAAAGGTGTATTAAAGACCCTCAATATTATTGTGTTGTCACCTATAAGTAGATTAAGTCATGGAGTAATTTTTCGACATATCTGGGAGTGTAGGAATTTGGTGCATAAATTTAAATTATGGTTGTATATTTTCTTTTTTTAAAAAGAGAGAGGGACAGTGAGAAAGAGAGAGAGAGAGAATCAATTTTATTTAGTTTTTCATGTTGCTTTCGTTGCTCTGAGACTTCGTTGGGTACATGGTGCTGGGGTTTGAACTTGTGTACTCACACATGCCAGGCAAGCACCATAAACACTGAGCCACCGCTCCAGCTGCTGGTTATATCTTCTTGATGTACTGTTCCCTTTACTAAGATGTAGTGGCCTTCTTTGTCTCTTCTGACTAATTTTTGGTTGAAAACGACTTGTCAGATATGAGTATCATGACATCCACTTCCTTTTTTGGGATGTAAGTGTGGTAGTGTTTTTTCCAATCTTTTACCTTCATCTGTGGCTCTCTTGGCTGGGAGGTGTGTCTCCTGTAAGCAGCATATTGTTGGATTTTGTTTTTTGATCCAGTTTGCCAATCCATGTCTTTTGATTGGGGCACTGAGTCCATTCACATTCAGTGTTAGAATAGATATGTGATTTTGGTTCTCTAGCATTGTGACCTTTGCTGTATTTTGTGCCATGTTGGTTGTCTTTTAGTGAGTTATGCTTTTATTGGCTTTTCCTCCAACTGTGGGCCTTGGGAGTTGTTTGCTTGTTCCTGCATTTGAAGTATGTCTTGGAGTATTCTATGTAGAGCTGGTTTTGTGTTCATGTATGTTGCTAGTTTGTTCTTAACATAGAAATTTTTTATTTCCCATCAAATTTGAAGCTGAGTTTTGCTAGGTATAGTATTTTTGGACAACAATTATTTTCCTTCAATAGCTGAATAATTTCATTCCACACTTTCCTTGCTTTTATGGTCTGATTTGAGAAATCCACAATAATCCTTACTGGTTTGCCTCTGAATGTGACTTGGTGTCTTTCTCTTACTGCTTTTAATATTCTTTCCTTGTTTTCTCTGTTATTCATTTTGAATATGATGTGCCTCGATGAGTTTTTCATTTAATTAGGTCTATTTGGGGTCCTATATGCCTCCTGAATATGAATTTCTGGTTCTATTTTGATATGAAAGGAAATTTTCTTGGATTATCTCAATGAGAAGGTTGTTTATGCCGTTCATTTGTTGTTCAATGTTCTCCCCTATCCCAATCACTTTCAGGTTATTTCTTATTTTTTTTTTAAGAGAGGGACAGTGAGAGAGAAAGAAAGAGAAAGAGAGAAATAATTTTTATTTAGTTTTTCATGTGGCCTTCGTTGCTCTAAGACTTCGTTGTGTGAGTGGTGCTGGAGTTTGAACTCGAGTACTTGCGCATGCTGGGCAAGCGCCACAACAGCTGAGCCACTGCTCCAGCCCCTATTTCTTCTTATTTCATTCCATACTTTTTTCTTGTCTATCCTCTGTGCTTTCAAGATTACTCAGCAGCCTGTCTTCATTGTCTGATGTTCTTTCATCGAGAGCTGAAGTTCTATTTTCTATTGATTTTACTCTGATATTAATATCTTCCATTGAGCTTTTAATTTGGTTGATTGTGTTTTTCAATTCTAAGAGCTCTGTTATGTCTTTTTTCAGTGACTCTAATTCTTTATTAAAATGGTGTTTCAACTCCTGTAATTGCACTCTTATATTCTTCCTTAAATCTTCTTTTAATTCTTTGATCATTTTAATAATTAGGTTGTTGTTACTTTCTTCTAAATTTTCATCCAGGTCCCTATCCATGGACTCCTTGGCTGGAGAGTTGTGGGTTTGAGGAGGAGAATTGTTTCCCTTTTTCCTCAGTTTCAGTGTCAGGGAGGGGCCCTGGGCTCTCTCACTGGTTATTTCACTTTAGGACTTTGTTGAGGGGTTGTGGGGTTTTTATTGTTGCTACCCAGGCGTTCCTGGGCAGCGGTCAAGGCGATCCAAACCAGTGGGATCATCCCCGCTGGGGGCCGAATCAGGAGATGAGTGCCAACGGCTGGAACCCGGGTCCCCCTCGTCCGGGGACCCCTTCCCTCCCAGCAGGGGAAA
>PVKS010048061.1:0-12561 GCA_004027875.1 Aplodontia rufa | reverse complement strand
TGGTCCAATCCTGCTTCTTTCCCTTCCTTTCCACTGGTGTTGATCCTAAGAGCTCTCCCCGGTAAATCTCCTTCACCGTCATCTGTCTCAGGGTCTGCTTCCCAGGGAACACAGATGGCAATAAGTAATGCTGGAGCTGCGGAGGGGCTGTTTCTATTTTTAAGTCAATGGAAGGATCTCAAGGCATTCTGAGAAGAATATGTTTATCTGATACAATACACACATATACAAAGGGACAAGAAAAAATCTGTCACTGTGGATGGGACTGTGGGTGAGAAGCGGCCCTGCCTCTTCTTAGAAGCTAAAGCTTCCTTTGATAAAAGTATATCATTTGGATGCAGAGAAGGTGTGGAGAACAGGGAACAAGGAGTGGGAGGGAAATAGGTGTGAAGAAAAAGATATGAAATAGAGATGCTACAGCTCAGCTGGAAGAAAAAGGGACCTCGTGGAAAGCAGAGAATGGAGCATGGACAGGTGAAATGTGGCATCTGAAGGAGATAATGCCGATAGGGAAGAATGGTGCTGGGAAAAATTAGGTCCAGAAACCAATGAAAGAGATTTTCAAACGACAAATGGTCCTTGTGATATCTTCTCTTTGCAAATAAGCCTTGCTAATACTTCACTGTGAACTCTACTGCAAACTCAAATCCTTTAGAGACCTGAAAGGATGTCAGATGGAAAATTAAAAGGAGATCAACACATTTCAAGTGAAGCCAACTTCTAGCAAGGTACTTGCTCTATAGCTGGTACTAAATCTTTTTCTGTCCTTTCTCATCACCCATTTCCATGTATACAGCTCTTCAAAGTCTCATCTGACACCCAGGTAAGTCTTTTTTCTCCCTCCCTCTTTTCTTTTTTCCTTTTCTTTCTTTCTTTCAGTTTTGAGGCATTCTAACTAGTGTCTCTACTAAGAGTCATCACCATAACCAGGAGATGGGCTTCACGGAAAAAGAGTGTTTTGTGGCTCCTATTAAAAAGAATATCACTCAAACAATGAAGAAGAAGCATCAAAAATCAGTTTGGAACTAAAAGACACTGTAAAGATCAAATTTAGACAAACCTCATAATTTTATAAAGAAGGAAACTATTTTCTGGCAGACATTTTTGTCTGCAAATATTTTCTTCCTTTCCCACCCATATAACAGTATTAAAAATGTTTCTGCTCCACCTCACATCTCAATTTTCCTTCTTTTTTAACAGCAACTATGCTGCCAGAAAAAGTATTGCAAAGTGGATCATGTGAAGTCTCTGCTAAGGTAAAACAAGCAACAAACAAGAAACAACAGCAATAAAAAAGCTTAATTAAAGAAGTAGTTGGGAGCTGGAGTGGTGGCTCGGCAGTTGGAGCACTTGCCTGGCATGTGCAAGGACCCCAGTTTGAACCCCAGCACCACATACACAACTAAGTGTAGAAGAAACAAAGCCCAGATGAAAAAATAAACTTGATTCTCTCTCTCTCTCTAAAAAAAAATAAAATAAAAAACAAAAATTAAAGAAGTAGTTGGTTTTTTGCGACTAGATGGAAAGTTTGCATGCCTCTTATTCTCGTTCCCAAATCTCTGGGGCAAGGGGTACTCTTGGACACACATCTATCCAAAGTGTCCCTCATTGCCCTCTATCCTTATCTCTCCCTTCTGTGGATTGGTCCCACAAGGCTATAAATCACCCATGCAGCTCTAATCCTTTCAGGGCTGAATGATGATTCCGGGCTGTTGTGGTTGCTTGTATCTTATTCTCTAAGACCAAATGCATTTAATCTCCAAACCAGAAGCCTCAAAGGAAAGGAAATCCTACAAGTAATGGAATTCTCCATTGATTGTTTGTAGCAATTTCTCACTTCCAACATCAGAATGTGTATGCCAACAAAAGACATTATCTGATTACTGACTCGGAACAGGTTCACATTCGGAGCTGAACTACGGAAACTCCCAAGAAATTTGCAGTTGTGAAAAAGCAAAATGATAGATGATAAAAAGGAACTGTTCAGTTCTTGTTTGGTCTTTTGGTAGTTTTCTATGATCTATTGCCTTGTCAAATTATGGCAAGTTCAACCACAGGGAAGCAACTGTGAAATGAAACAACAGTGGTATCCAGACGCCCTAACTAGGCCCAAGGTTTACTCTATGATGAAGACTCTATTACTCCATGATGAAGGCTTAATCTGAATCCAAGTCCCATTCCAACAGCAAACACAGATAGTTAGAATATGAATAGGATATCTAAATAATAAACCAGACTCAAACCATTTCCAGGCTGTATTGAGTTCTCTACTCTAACCACATGTATGTTCAAATAGAGATGTCTCCTACTCTTACAATTCTGCATTAACACATACCATGCCACTCATGGAATGCAGAACATAGAAGTGGGATTCACATCTGTCTACAACTAGTTGAATGACTCTCTAACAGAAGAAAATGTACTCGCTCTGTTGTCTAAAAACGGGTGGGGACTTCAATTATTAGAAGTAAAGTCTTTGGATTGTATATACTCTGGCAAACATAAGAAGAACAGTTGTGTAATTTAAAAAAAAGCAATGTTTACAAAGATTATCCAAAACATCCAATTTATCAGCTGGTGTGTATGTTTGCTTTTAACTTCTATACATGACAAAGAAGAGCTCTGCTTGACATAATCTTTCAACCCAAAAGATCAATTACACTGAATGGTGCCTGTGCATTTTAAATTATTCAGAGCAAATGATAGGAATTAGGCAAAGCAAATTGATTCAGCAACATAGCTTGCTGAGAGTGAATGCATTTGTTTGAAAACAATATTTCTTTTCTCAAGTGAGTACCTAGCCAATGGAACAGATTGGATTGATAGTTCTGAAGATTAGAATCTCCTGTTTCACTACAGTGAAGGCCGGGGCAGTGCCAGCTCCCTGTGTCTCCGTGTGGGCATGCCTCAAAAATTTTCTGAATGGACCACCTCTAGGGCACAAAAATGAAAGCTACTCTGAGCCTAGCAACTTCTGCTGAGTGTGCCAACTAAAAGCCACAGCAATGGGAACAGTCACAGCCTGCGAGCTAGACTCAGACCCCCAACCAGCTGTAGGCTGAGGTCAACTCAAGTAACATTGAAGTGGGCTTAATGTCACCAAAGACCCAGGAAAGGACAACTTCTATAACTGCCACTTTCCAAGCCAGTCATCCCCACCACCTCAAACACTAATCACGGATATCTAAGCCTCCAGGATTTCCCAGAAAAGCAAATGAACACTGTGTCTGCACAGCCTATTTAAGACTGGCGCCACTGAGGCTGGCACAAAATGGAACCTCAGGAATTGAAAACCTCTCCCTCTCCACACCCCTCTTCTTCTGCTCCCCTGCATCTGACCTGCCAAACATTTCTCTGCATGGCCAACCCCAACTGTACTGAAGGAGAATCAGTTCAGAGCTAAGTGAAAAAGACCAAAATGACCCCGGTACTACTGCACAGAATTCCAGACATGGTACAAGCAAAGAAAACTGTACCAATTTTTGGAAGGAACTATTTTATCTAGCAATAATGTTTACAACATGACTTTTAAAAAATGTCCTTTGGAAATAATTTCTAATTGAAAATAAAGTTTCATTAAAATAAGGAAATACGCTGAAACCACTTAACTGTCAAACAGGAGCCAAAATGATGCCACCCTAGATGTAGTAATGCAACAACACCGCTGTGACTCCTCCTAGCTGCCCTTTCACATAAGAGTTCCTTCCCCCCACCCCAGGTACTTTCCATAATCTGGGATTTCCTTTCTGGCAAGGACCTCTGTCTCACCCTGCACCACAAGATTTTTCCCATGCCTGACAGTCTTGTCTCCACATCTGGACAATCCAGAATTATGTTTCCTCTTGTTTCTTTTGTTAAGAATTTATAGAGTCTACTAGAATTTTGCTTGGATTTATAGTCTAATAGAACCCAGCTATAATAACACACCTCCTGGTTGAACTGTAAGGTAATTCTTTGAGCTTGAAGTGTCACCTTGCCTAAAATGAGTCCTTCTCCTATCTATCTAATAAAATATTTATTTTTGTTATTGTTGTTTTTAAAAGCTTTCAAATTTATGGAAATAGCTATAAGAATAGTACAAATAGCCAAATACAAATGTATCCTGTGCCCAAACAGATTACTTTCACAAATTCTGCACACTGGTGTCTCTCCTCACCACCTCTTCACACACACACACACACACACACACACACACACACACAAATAAAAAAAAATTTCCTGCACTATTTGAGAGTTAGAACAAAGCATAACTTTTCAATCCTCAATTTTTCTGCATATACTTGCTAAAAACAAGTACGTTCTCTTACATAACCACAGTACAATTTAAAAATTGAGAAAATCTGACACAGTGCAACTTACAAAAATCATATTCATATTTTATCAATTGTGCCAATAATGCCTTCTATAGGGAATTGCTTTCCTGACTCAAGACCCAGTCCAGCATCCACAAGCCATTTAATGGTCATCTTAATCACTCCCTTCTAACCTGGAACACTTTCTCAGCCTTCTTTCACCTTTCATGACACTGGCAGTTTCCCTTCATTGATATTTATTCTCCACTGGGCTGCCAAAGTGATCAGATGACATCAAACCCTTCTCACTTCCCTTCAAATGTTGCCTGTCACTCAGAACCAAATCCAGCTACTCTTTGCTCTATCTCCTTTATATTACTGCCCTACTCAATCATAATACTATCCATGTCATAGCATATAGGCAATGCTTCTCCCAAAGGGCAGGGGAGGAATTTTTTTCTATGTACTCATTAATTGTCCTATTTGTGGCTAAGGACTTTGCTTGTCTTTTTCATGGTTAATGCCAGAGACTAGAACAGTGTCTGGCATGCAGTGGCTGCACGAGATTCCTTTTGAATAATTAAGCATCACTTTTCATAGTTAAGAAAAATGATTAACATATCCAGAAGTGAATGTGATTCACTAGAAAAGATGGCAATTATATTTGAAAAAAAAACCTGTATGAGGGCTAGGGGTGTAGCTCAGGAGTAAAGTATAGGCTCAGCATGGGTCATGTCCTGGGTTCAACTCTCAGTAAGACAATAAAAGTTCATGTGTCTTAGAGGGCAAATATGAAAAAGACAGTGGAGGATACAAACAAGATATTAGCACATTTTCAATAGAACAAAAATGTTTTTCTTTAGGGTAAACTCCATGAGCAGTCTATAAGAACTGAGATCAAAAGTCAGGATCAATTTCTAGCTTTTTAAGAATGGTTTAAACTGGATATTGCCAACATATCATAACAGGAAGCACCCACTGAGGTGGATGTCCTGAATGGCACCCTCTGAAGTGCTATGGAGTCTCTCACTGTGAGATTCAGGTGGCAGATTTCAGACAGACCACCTGCACGTCCCTGACCTTCAACTAACCACTAGTTTTGGTATTCCTATTGCTCTCATTCACACATTGTTGATAGACTTTAATTTTTATAAAATTTTAAACACACATAAAAGATGCAAGAATAGTAAAGAAAGCTCATCTACCTTTCCTTCCTCATATGCCGTCATTGTCCATCTCTGTCCCTCACCACTCCCTCTGAATACACTCTCTACAGTTTTATAATGCCGTTTCTCAGAGATTAGCATTCTGGACAGTTTCACTATGTAGATTCAGGTTGCCTTTACTTCCAGAATGTTCCCCGGGATTTTCATCGTAAGCATGCGCTCTGTCCTTCTGCTTTGCTTTTCTTCTCCAGGGATCCAGCTGTTCAGATAGTGGCTCCTCTCTGCCTTCCCTCCATGCCCCGCTTCCTCTCTCACCCTTGCGACTTGTTTCTTCACCATCACTCTCTTCATTGTTTTGACGTTCTTCAATGCCCCTTATTATGCTTTCGGTCAAATCTTTCCTCCCTCGAACACCGTACAATTTAGTCTGTATTTCTCAACATAAAATTCTATTTCTCTCTTGCCACCAACCAATTTTCATTTTATTTCTTCCCTTTTTTTTTTTTTTTTGTTTTTTTGTCCATTTCTGACCTTAATTTTGGAATTTACGTTTCAAAGGGTTTTTGGTAGCCCAGTGTTTGCTAGGAAGAAATTTAATTCTGTTTGGAGTGTCACGTTACATCATTCCTCTGCGGCTGCTTTTCAAGGAAGCATTGCCATCAAATTGCCTTTGGCTTTACAGTCATTTCATCCAGGTGACAGTGATGCCACCTAAGCATTTTGTGGGCAGGCTGACATCAGGAACTGATTCACACCATCTCTGGTTCTAGAGCTCCCTCTCCTGTCAGAGTCATGAAGTGCAGTTTCTTAAAACAGCTTTCAATGACAGCGGAGGGCAATGAAGGAGGCTTATGTCTTTCTTGGTTTTCTTTTATCGCATGGTATTCTAGGTGTCCCGATTTTGCTTCCTTTCCCTTTATAAACAAGACTCAAAAGATACCTCTCCCTGCTTCTAAGTTTCATTCATCCCTAGAAGCTCCACAACTGTTACCTGTGTACCTTTAAGTCCCTGTCTTTTTAGTCAGCACTTACATCTACCTGGATTTTTTTTTTTTTTTACTATTTTCACACTTTCTATTTATTTCTCCTTTTTTTAATAAGAAAAGAGAGAGAATCAATTTTTTATTTAGTTTTTCACATGGCTTTCGTTGCTCCAACACTTGGTTGTATACATGGTGGTTGAGTTCGAACCCACATGCATGCCAGGCAAGCACCATAACCACTGAGCCACTGCTCCAGTCCCACACTTTCTCTTTCTGAGCATGATTTTTACACAATACTTTCTTATCTCTTGGCTTTTCCAGAGACCCCCAACTGCTGCCTGTAATGGGAGCTCATCAGGTAGCTTTACTGAAAATTGATGTTTATTTTTCTACTTAGAGTAACTAAAGTCTCTACTGTCCATTGATCTCTAGTGCTGCTGAAGGTGAAAGATTTATGTGATTTGTTTCTTATTGATCAGTACGGTTTTTTGGAAGATGTAAAAGGGGTTGAGATTCAAGCAGCAGCAATTAATTACTTCAGCTTATCTGTAAGCACCTCATTTATAATTCTTAATTAGATATCTCTTCCTTATGTCTGAAATTAGGTTTCTGGTTCTACCTTTTCATCCTGCAGTGGCTACTGCAGGGGATACCATTGAGCTCCACCCATTATCCTGCTTCAGCGCTGAGGCACCTCTTCCCTAGGTAGGGGGCATCAGAGTGCTTCTCAAAAGGCTTGGCCAAAGGGCACTGCCCTAACCAGTGCTCCACGCCCTCCACAGGGAAGCCAGCAGCCAATGGCTAGCCGATACTAAGATAGAAACTGTTCAACCCCAAAGGGCCATCCCAGCCCAGAGTCACCTACGGGTCAGCCGAGGTCTGTCCTACCTGCACTGAACATCAGCCTCTCTTGTCTGCCCAACTCTACCTTCCTCACTTCCTTACAGGTGTGTATCCGGAGAAGACTCCTTAATAAGCCTCCCACAAATAGTTCTCTGTCTCAGGGCACTTTCAGCATCCAATATAAGACAATAGCCCTTTTAAAAAAATTATTCAATTATGACACAGCCACTGTTGTCGTCCACTGAATATACTGTATATGTTCACCTTCTTCTAAGGAAACTCTGAGGAAGATACTATTATTATTATCTTTCTATTTCAGGTGAAAAAGGAAAATCACAGAGAAAGAAAATACCTTGCATAAACCAACCAGTGTGATAGGCAGGACATGAACACGGGCGCTCTGCCCCCACAGCCATTCTCTCGTCCACTTCACCCCACTGCCACCCGCACTGGCTTTGCAGTCACCCTTTCTTTAGGAGGACCTCAGCCAGTCCCTTCTTGCACCTACGCATGCCCTGCTCCGAGGCCTATGACACAAACCACAATGATCAGAAACAGGAAAATGTTTTTATTCTTTTAACGTATAACACTTTCACTAGTGGGTTGGTGGTAATATTAGTTGCTAAAGATGGAATTTAATCTTAAGAGTTTGTCTTTCAAAACTTTAGCAATAAAAACAAAAAAGTAGTGGAGCGGTGGCTTAGTGGTTACTGCACTTGCCTGCCATGTGCGAGGACCCAGGTTCGAACCTAGCACCACGTTCACGATGAAGTGTCAGAGCAACGAAAGCCGCATGAAAAACGAAATAAAATTGATTGTTTTTTTCTCTCTCTCTTAAAACAACAACAACAACAAAAACGCATGCTTGTCAAGCCACCCTATTGTCATTCTGCCCTGTCACAGGATTCCTTTCACACGTCCAGGACCCATGCAGGAGTAGGTACATATTATCAACCACTTCTCCATAGATTTTGTTCTTTATTTTACTTCCATGTAATAAAAATATAATATTTCTCAAAAGTTCTTACCTCCATCTTGAAATTTGCTTAATCTTTCAAAATACGAGGACATGGGGGCCTGCACAATATCCAGGATAGCCAGCAGCGTCCTTGTCAGCCGTAATAACTCACTGAAGCTGTAAAATCCAAAGTATATAAGATTCCGAGCCAGGTGGACCACCTTAATAAAAGGGAGGTGATAAAGAAGGTAGGAAAGAAAAGAGGAACATTAGGACTGAAATAAAGGCTGGCATTTTGAAATCTAAATGAGTTCCTAATTCTTTAACACCCAGGAATTAAAATCCCTATAAAAGCAACTCTTCAATTTTGATTTCTTTTGAAATATTTATTACTATTTTCATTTATCTGAATTACTCATTTGAATTATTTACCTCTTAATTGAATATTAACTCGTTTAAGTTAGTAGGATACCACTTAATAAGAAGTAAAATTAATTACTTTAATAAATAAATATTGCCCAAGAAATTTGCCTATAAATATATGTTCCCTATTTTGCTTTACAGTCTTTTGGATACTAGAGGATATAGCAAGTACAAGAGGCAGCCTCCACTATGTGGTTCCCACTATATAAGGTCCTCTCACGTTGTATCAGGTTGGTCTCCATGACCAACAGAGTGCAGCAGAGGGATGGCATGCCACTCCCAAGATTAGATAGATGCTAGAAGACTGCGACTTCCATCTTGAAATCTCTCTTTCTCATGACTTGCTTTGCTGGAAGCCTGGTGCTATGCCATGGGTTTAGTCAGCCCCCAGGAAGGGCCCTGTGGCAAGAAGCTGAGGTCTGTGGTTGAAAGCCAGCAAGAAGATATGACCACCAACAATCACGTAAGTAAGGCTAGAAACCGACTGCTAGCCCAGATGACTACAATCTCTGTCAACAGCTTGACTGATACATCTTCAGGACCCTGAGCCAGCATCAGCCTGCTAAGCTACACCCAGGCTCCTGACCCACAGAAGCTGTTAAGATAATAAATGTTTTTGCTTTAGGCTACTGTGTTTGGAGTTTCACACCAATAGGTAGCTACTTCATTAGGTGTCAAGTAACAGCAACCTCTCTGTAGGTTTGTCATTATACTCCTGAAAGGATTTTATAACTGGAAGATTTCCATTCAGTTACATGAGCCTTAAAAATCACCTCTGTGAAAAGAAGGAAAAAAGTATCCTAACATAAAGTGTGCAAAACTGTCCTCATTTATCAACTGTAACAAAGATAACATATTCAAAAAACTAAAACAGTAATTAATAGATATTAGAGTATTTTAATATCTCATCAAAGCACCTTTATTTTATCAATGCAGGGAATAATGCCTTCATGAACTAAGCTACTCAATTACCAAAACATCCTAAATATCAGAGGAAAAATACATCTTTGATTTTTTTAATGTATATAATTTTTGACAGGAAACATTTAATTAGTTCATGAGTGACTGCTTAAAACTACCTCAAATGTTAGTTTGTTTTTTTCCTTGTCACCAAAAGGAAAGGGCTGGTTTACAACTTCTTTTAAGTATTCCTCAACAAATTCCATTGTCAGTGCAAATTTCCTCTTCATATCATTTCTGGAAGAATCTGTTATAGAATCATATCTGGAAAGACAGAAAAAAAGATAAAGCAAGTTAAATTAATAATCATCATTTTAAAACAGAAAAACTGTATATTTTAACTTCCTGGCTTGATAATCTTAATAAATCAATTAACCTTTCCAGGTTTCATACTCTGATCTACAAATGTGACCATTTGTAGATCAAGACAAAGCACTTGAATCAGAGTCAATCATAATATGAAGCTTTTAGCAAATCACGCTCTTCTTATTTCTGTGTACTGGCTTCCAGAAAGATGCTTTGTTATCACTAAAAACTGTCACTTCATCCTCGAAAAAGAATCTCATTTGTACTTGGAAGATGAACAATCTAAGCACAACAATCTTAGCTTTTCCATTGTAGTTAAGTCTCAAAATTAAAGGCATCTGATTTTAAATTTAAAGTCTTAAGAAATTTTCCAAACGTACTCATGAATGGTGATCTTTGTGGGTATTTCTGTCCAGAGCCGGGCATAGCGAACGGGCACCACAGACTCCTGGGGGTCTCGGTCAACATGCATGTGGAGCATGAGGCGACAAAAGGATGCCCGGAGGTCAAAGGGCAGGCTCTCATCTGACACACACCGCAGGATCAGATCTACAGAGAGCTGTGTCGAAATCTGGTTTATGGCCAGATACTGGCGATCCAAGCACATCCTTGCAAAGAGGTTTAGTTGGTACCTTAAAAATATTAGACATATGATATTATTTGTTTTATCTTGATAAAGTTCTTAAACCTCATAGTAAAATTCAGTGTCTATTTTTATGTATTTCCAACTGTTGTGTCAAACTGTCCGGGTGGTGGTTCAAGTGATAAATGACAACAGATAGGAAATGGTCCATCTGCCCCTTTATTACAGATTCTCCTGTTTGTTCCAGTGATGGGTCTGGTGGAGAGTGTCACTGTGCTCCTGGTTCCCTGAGATTACAAAGACATTGAGCAGGAAGGCCATGGACAACAGCTCACGTGACCCCGCCTCTCTCCCCATCCCCAGCCTCACTCAGCCAGGGCTCCAGCATCTATGTGCTAAGATTACTCCACCTCAGTTCCCAAACTAAATGTGGTCAGTCCAAACTGTGCCATTAGCACCTGGATTCCTCGCCTCTGAGATGAAGAGCTAGCTTTGGGCTTTGCTGCTGCAGTTGAAGAAACCAGGGAACAAGAGGTATTCTCTGACTTCCTCTGATTCCTGCCTCTTGAAGCCCACTTTGATCCAAAGGCTGCTCCCTTTAGTTTTTATCCCTTAAGCTCAAAGATGCCAGCTACTGTCCCCAACTTGCTGACCACTGGGAACGACCTTCAGTACTTCTGCTGTGTGTCAGTGAACTTTTATAACTACTGATGCCCGTTTCTCTGAAGCCCAGGCCAATGGGTAAAAATAAGTATTATGACAAAACTACTGGCCACCCCTGCAGTCAGGTCTGTTTCCTCAGCCCCAGTTCTACCACTTTCTCAGTCTGTGCCCTGGGTTCTAACGTGCCTCTCCTCTGCTGCCCCTCTAATTGATAACAGAAAGAAACCCTTCAGTGCACAAAATCTCCAAACTAGAGAAAACTCAGAAAACAGCAAGCATTGTACACGGATAACACAGATGCTAACTTGCATTTTGAATGTCTGTTGTCGTTAGTTCTAAACATTTGGGCTTCCCTAGTTCTGGCATGACTTTTGAAATTTCCTTTTCACGCATACTTCACTTTTAGAGGTTTCAGAGAATGAGAATCTGCTCTCGATGAATAAGCAAGCTAGAGAATTATGGCTCTATAGTATTTCACCTATAGTAGGTAAGAACTTCCAGGTCCGCTTTGGTGCCTTCCTTTGCTTCCTGAGCCAGGTGTCGGATAGCTTTGCCATGAGGCTCCTTGTTGCTGTCAATCCAGTAGAGCCAAACTTCTTCGTCATCGATGTCATCTGACAAGATGGTGCTCTCCATGGGGTTGTCTACTTGCATGGAGACCAGCCTTGAAATCAGTAGCATGAAAAACTTATCAGGAAGCACACTTACAACTACAATTATTAAAAAAAAAACTATAATGCTTACAAAAATAATGAACAGAAAAATAAATGTCTCCATTATCTGCCTTACTTAGTTTGGATGAGAATGTCAGCATTGCCAGGACTCAACATGAATTTACAGATGAGTTCTTGAGTGACAGGGATAGCAGTGGTATTAGACACACACAAATCTGACAGGTAATCCAAAAATCTGGCAAGAGAAAAAAATTAAATTGAACATGAAGACAAAGCATTGTATGAAACTTTCACAATAAAAATATAATTTGGGGGGCTGGAGCAGTGGCTCAGCAGTTTCAGCACTTGCCTGGCAAGCATGAGGACCCAGGTTCAAACGCCAGCACCACGTACACAGCTAAGTGTTGGAGCAATGAAGGCCATGTGAAAAACCAAATAAAGTTGTTTCTCTCTTTCTCTGTTTCTCTCACTGTCCCTCTCTCTCTCTCTTTCTCTCTCTTTTTTTTAAAGAAAGAGGGGACAATGAGAGAGAGAGAGAGACAGAGAGAATCAATTTTTATTTAGTTTTTCACATGGCTTTCATTGCTCTGAGACTTGGCTGTGTACGTGGTGCTGGGGTTTGAATTCGTGTACTTGCGCATGCCAGGCAAGTGCTGTAACTGTTGAGCCACCCCTCCAGCCCCTGTCCCTCTCTCTTAAAAAAAAAAAAA
>PVKS010048060.1:0-12488 GCA_004027875.1 Aplodontia rufa | reverse complement strand
CCTTCCTTCCTTCCTATGAATTCCATAGCTTGCGTTCCCCTTTCCTTCCTCCCTTCCCTCCTATGAATTCCATAGCTGCTGTCACGTGCTGGGATGAACCCAGGGCATCAAGCATGCTAGGTAGGTGCTCGACCACTGAGCTGCACCTCAGCCCCTGAAAATAGCGTTGGCGGCACGAACCTTTGCCCCTAGTCTGAGAACGTGCTTTCTAGAATTTCTTTTTGATTGCCACAGCAGCAGCGTTCTGTGCATTCTGGGGAGCCGGTGCCTTGTTCTGGCCCCCTGCCTGGCTCAGAGTTGAGGATGATGTTTGTTAAGCTCTGCATTTGGAAATAATAACTGCACTGGGTGTAGCTTCATGGCAGAGCACTTACTTAGCACTCTCTAGGCCCTGGATTCGATCTCCAACACTGCAAAAAAGAAGAACGACCTTGGCAAGTACTCTGACGAACCAAACCATCAAGACGCGCTTGTTAGCTGGGGCTCCCGTTTGTTTGGATTTCCTGACTTCAGAGCCAGTACCTGGGGAGAAAGCAACGTGAGCGCCAACGTGAAGCCCTTCTTTCCCTCTGAGTGCTGGTCCCACTCCCTGGACCAGGCTGGGACCTGGGGGCAGGAAGCACTGGTCCAGGAAGCTGCTCTGGGGCCCTTGGAGCCTCTGAAGGCTACCGCCCCAGGAGTCCATGTGACAGGCTCAATTAACTAGGGACATGCTGAGAGGCATCGGTCCCTCACCACCTTCCTCCCACAGCTGCACATTTGCTCTTTCGCATGCATGCGAGATGTTGGCTGCCTGCTCCGGTCATCAGACCTGCAGCAGAGGCATCCCGGCTGCGCCCTGCTCCCTGGGCTGCCTGGCCAGCTACAACTGCTGCAGGGCTTAGGATTCTGAAGGAGTTCAACCTCTTTTGGTGAAAAGCATTTCCTCTTCCTCTCCTTCTCCTCCTTCTTTTTCCTTCTTTTTTTCTTTTTGTATCAGGGATTGAACTCAGGGGGACTTAACCATTTAATGCCTGACACCCACAGCAGCAGGGGAAGGGACTAAGCGTCTCCATTTCAGCTCTAAAAACCACAGTTAAAACCTGCCATGTAAGTGCTAATGCCCAGTGCTAGCTTAGTGTGCAGAGCATCAGTCCTGAAGGTGCAGATTCTGCCAGGAGCACCTAGTCGGGCATGGGTCTCAGTCTGCTTTCTGGTGCTATAACAGAACACCAGAGACTGGGTGATTGATAAGGAGGTTTGTGGAGGCTCATGATTCTGGAGCTTGGGAAGTCCAAGATTAGGCAGTCACATCTTGTGCTGCTTCATAATGTGGCAAAAGTTGGAAAGGAAGAAAGGGCAGACGTGAGAAAGAGAAAAGGAGCTGCTCTCCTATGGCTGACCCTCTGCCAGGAGACAGGCACTGTCTTGCGTGAGCAAGGCGTTAACACAGGGTCTACTTTGTGTCACTTCATGATCATAAACTCACGAACTGGCATGTCCATGGCTTGAAGTCACCGGGCACTCAGTTTCACTTGCTGGTGGCCACAGCAATCTTTTTTTTGTGTGCGGGATACTGAACTCAGGGAACTTTACCACTAAGCCCAGCCCCTGCCCCCTGGTTTTTAGAGAGAGAGAACTAACTTTATTTATTTTTCCACCTGGCCTTTGTTTCTCCCACACTTAGTTGTGCACGTGGTGCTGGGGTTTGAATTCCGGTCCTGGTGCATGCCAGCAATGCTTGAACTGCTGAGCCACCGATGCAGCCCCTCTAAGCCCTTTTTTTTCTTTAGGAGAAAATCAACTATTTAGTTTTTCCATATGGCCCTCATTGCTCCAACATTCTGTTGTATGTGTCATGCTGGGATTTGAACCTGTGTCCTCACGCATGCCAGGCAAGCGCTGCAACCTACAGATTACAGAACAGCTAAGAAAGGATTAATATGGCCACAGGGTTTAAAGTGGCCACATTAAGAGCAAAGGCAGAGATCCCATACAAATGCAGTCACCGCACATGGCCAGATAAGGGCCTAAGGAACCCAAGGCCCAGCAGTTGTCAGGGCCAGGGTCAGGAGAGCAGGCAGTTTTGAAGAGTCAGCTTGAAATATCAACTTGAGCGTGCAGTTTGAGCCGTCGGTCCTGCAGAGATGCTCCAAACCATTCTTAAGAACTACTGGGTCCCCTTAAAGCCCTATCATACCCAGGTTTACCAGGAAGCATGGGTAGGAATGGGGTTGATGACCTTCATTGTCTATAAAATCAGGAGTGCTGATAAAAAAGCAAAGCTTTGAAAGGGTCAAGTCCTGCTCCTGCTCACGGTCACCATTAGCCAGCTCGGCTGTGTACAAAATCGCCAGTCAAAAAAAAAAGAAATATCAACTTGAAGTGGGACCAACCTCTTGAGCAGGAGGAACCAAGTGGGCCGAAGTCCCCAGAGAGTCAGAAGTTTCTTGCTGTGGTAATTCTTCCAGGCAAGACCCAGATAGGAGATCAAGTGCCCGTCAGGGTGCCTGCAGGGCCAGTGTGAGGTCTAAGGTGAGGGTGGCATCTGGTGTGTTTCTGGTATGATCTGATATTTCCGTGTGCCCATGCACTCCTGAGTTCGTTCTCAGGGGGTGATTTTTTTATTGTCTGTACCTTGGCACTTGTAGTCAGGATGGAGTAGCTCATGCAAACTCATGCTTTATGACGTGGAGTCACTAGGGGCAGGCACAGCCTGAGAGGGGCTCTTCTGTGCACACGCAGTCACTTTGGCTGGGCACAGCCTGCACTTCACTGGCAACATCCATGCATGAGGGCTTCCCAGCCTCCCACCAGGCCCCACTTCCACACACTGCCCACTCAGGAACTGAGGCTCCAGCACATGACTTTGGGGGACACGCTCCAACCCAGCAGGGAGTTTGGAGAAAGGAATATGCATGCCTCATCTTCCTCCGTGCTCTTTCCAGACACCAGTTTACTGCAAAGCAATCCAGTCCCCACACACCTGCCGGGAAGCTTACGGGCGCATCATCAAGGGAAGTAAAGCTCTCCAGCCCACAGGGCGAGGAAATGATGGAAAACTCTGGGCAGAGCCTCCTTTCACCAGGCAACAGGACTCCACACAGCCGGGTCTTCCCTGGTCTCATATACACATTTCTGTTAAGAACAAATGTGGAGGGCTGGAGTGGTGGCTCAGCGGTTACAGCGCTTGCCCTGCATGCGCGAGTACGAGAGTTCAAACCCCAGCACCACGTACACAACGAAGTTTCGGAGTATTGAAGGCCACATGAAAAACTAAATAAAGTTGATTCTCTCTATCTCTGTCTCTCTCTCACTGTCCCTCTCTCTTAAAAAAAAAAAAAAAAAGAACCAATGTGTTGTGGGCTGGACACAGTGGTGCAGCCTGTGATCCCGGCTGCTTGGGAGGCTGAGGCAGGAGAATCCCAAGATCCAGGCCAGCCTGGATGCCTTCTTCAGGCCCTGTCTCAAAATTCAAAAAACAAACAAAATAACATCAAACAAAGCATGTTAGCGGCCTGGCGCGCCAGAAGCACGCAGTGAAAACCATGTTAGCGGCCTGGCGCGCCAGAAGCACGCCGCTTGCTAAAGAAATGCGAATCTTACTGTGCTAGATGTTTGCAATGCTTGTGGTATCTGTCAGCTTTCAAAATTGCAGGCTATTTTTCTCATTTAGATAACGTTCACTTTCATAGCTAATTTTGAATCCATAATTCTGCATTATTTTTAATTAAAATAAAAGGAGGTGTCAGTTTGCGATTAGAGACCTTGTTGCTTTTGGGGCTGTGCTAGACAACACATCATGGTGGGAACAAGTGGTGGACCCAGCTGCTCAACTTGTAGACAGGAATCAAAAGAGAAAGGAAGAGGAAGAAAGGGCAGGGTCCCAGTTCCCCTTCAGGGGCACACCCCCAATGACCTAGCTATCTCCCAGTAGGCCTCGCCTCCAAATAGCACCATGCTGGGGACTTTAATACCTGGGCCTTTGGGGACACTCAAGATCCAAATTACAGGACCACTGTAGCCTCAGGCAATGTTTGTGTACAGGTGCATGAACATGTAATTGAAACAAAAGTTCTAATCTCTCATTAAGAAATGTTTGTCCATGGGGCTGGAGCTGTGGCTCAGCAGTAGAGCATTTGTCTACCATGTGCAAGGACCAGGGTTTGATCCCCAGCACCACATAGATAACCAAGTGTTGGAAACACAAAACCAGATGAAAAATAAAAAAGATTCTCTTTAAAATAAAAGCCAGGAAGAAAGAAGGAAAAAAATGCTTGTCCTGGGACTGGAAAGGTAGCCCAGCAGTTGCAGAGCTTGGCTGGCACATGCAAGGACCCAGGTTCGAACCCTAGTACTTCATACACAACTAAGTGTCAGAAAAACAAAAATCAGATGAAAAAATAAATAAAATTAACTCTCCCTCTTTCTCTCTTAAAAAAGAAAGAAAATAGAAAAGAAACAAATGCTTGTCCAATGAAGTTGAAGTTTAAAATGTTTATTAATATCTGATTTCATTATTTTGGTGTCCGGTCCCAGCCGGCAGGAACCAGACGGCTCTCATTTGGCGGCTGACTGGGAATGAAGTAGACCCAAAGGCCCTGAGTTCTCCAAGCACTTTATTTCTCCATTTACCGCAGCTAAAAGCCTCCAAGCGCTTCCTGCCTTCCCTCTTTTAGAGGCAAGGCCCTTAAAACATTCTTTTTAGAGTCAAGGCTATTCACATTTAGAGTCCCCGTTTCTACTGCTGTACTAGAGTCCCTATTTCTGGGGCCGGGGCTACTACCTGCATCTCCTACCGCTGGTCTCTCCACCGTCTCTGCTGCTGCTGCTTCTTTGCTGTTTCTTCTGCTGCTTCTCCTATGCTTACGCTTCTCACCTAACTAGTCGCTTCTCTATTTATCCATTACAACAGCCAATAGGGGTACAGTGCAAACACGTTTATCCAATTGTAACAAACGGCCAAACAGCTTAGTCATGCGGTCAGGCATTACCTCACGAAGGAAGATACAAGCCGGCTGGAACAGAGTTGTTTATAACCAAATCTTTTACAAGCCAGCTGGACCTCATGTTGGGATCCGGTCCCCAACATTTTGGGTGCTGGGAATTGAATTCAGAGCCTTGTACAAAAATCTGACTATATTTATAATTAATACAATTATATAATTTATATATTAATATAATTATATAATTTATAAACTTTTTTTTTTTTTGGTGCTAGGGATTGAACCCAAGGACACTTAAACACTGAGCCGCAATCTCAGTCTTTTTTATGTTTTATTTTCAGACAGGGTCTTCCTAAGTTGCTCAGGGCCTTGCTAAGTTACTAAGGCTGGCTTTGAACTTGTGATCCTCCTACCTCAGTCTCCTGAGCTGCTGGGATAACAGGCCTGGGCCACCATGCCTAGCTTATAAACCTAAATCTTTAAGAAAAATTGGATGTTTAATATGATTAACTATTGATTATTGATTTTTTTGTTTGTTTTTTAAGAAAGAGGGGACAGTGCGAGAGAAAGAAAGAGAAAAGCAGTCTTTATTTAGTTTTTCATGTGACTTTCATTCCTTGGACACTTCACTGTGTACATGGTGCTCGGGTTTGAACTCGAGTACTTGTGCATGCCAGGCAAGCGATGTAACCACCAAGCCACCAATCCAGCCCCTGATTATTGATTTTTAAAATTCCTTTTCTGCATAAGAATCTACTCTCAGATTTAAAATAATTCACTTAATGCTAATTAACTAACCAATTAATTTTTTAAGGTGTGAATTTTTTTTTTTAATTAAAGAAAGAGGGACAGGGGCTGGAGCAGTGGCTCAGCGGTTGCAGCGTTTGCCTGGCATGCGCAGGTAGGTACACGGGTTCAAACCCCAGCACCCATGTATACAACTAGGTGTCGGAGCAGCAAAAGCCGTGTGAAAAAAAACTCAAAAATTAATTTTATCTCTGTCTTTCTCACTGTCCTTCTCCCTTTAAAAAAATAAAAAAGAGGTACAGTGAGAGAGAGAGAGAATCGATTTTATTTAGTTTTTCACGTGGCTTTCGGTGCTCTGACCCTTCGGTGTGCGTGTGCTGGGGTTTGAACCCGCGCATTCGCGCTCGCCAGGCAAGCGCCGTAACCGCTGAGCCCCCGCTCCAGCCCCTAAGGTGTGAACTTATACATTAAAATATCAAATTTAACCGAGAGAAGAAATTGAAGTAACGATAAAGAAATTGCTAAGCCTCGGGTAAATGGTTTTTCAAGAGGACAGGTACCTAGAAAATTACGAAGCGGACTTGGGGCGCAGGCACGCAGCGCCACCGCCCGCGCTGACCGCCTGGAGGCTGAGTCCAGCGGCGCCGCGGACCGACACCCCTGCGCCGGCGGCTTTGCTCCACGCGGGTCTCACTTCCTTGGCGGCCGCTGTGAGTTTGATCTGCTTCGCCACAGCCGCTGCAGGCGCTGAGCGCGAGTTCTGCCCCGCTCTCTCCAGGTGCGCAGTTTTGAACTTGGCTCCTGGTTGCTGTTTACCGCTAGAAGGCTGTGCGCATGCAGGGTAGCGAACCAGGATGCCACTGCCGGCCCAGCGTGGCAGCAAATGGAAAGAAACAGAAGGAAAGGCAGCAGACGAACAGGAAGGCAACGGTGCAAGACCCGAAAGAGCACGCGGGGCGGCACCGCAGAGCCCAGCTCGCGGTCCACGCCCCTGCCCTTGGGCCTCTCGGGCTGGCCGGATAAAGGCTGCTTAGCAGGGCGCCCGTGCAGGAGGGGACGCGCCCACCATTGGCAAGAGTGGGCTGGCCTCTCAGGACGGCCGCTGGGCTGTGATCTGCAAGGAATGGGAGCTTCCTGGCCGCCAGTCAGGGAGCCAGCCTAAGTTGGTATCTTGCCATTCACTGCCTCGGCCTCCAGCTTCTCCTTTCCTGTTCCATTCTCCATGCACCAGCAGGGTCTAAGTAGTTATTTTTTTTTTACTATGAAAGTCTTTAAATACTTAGAGAACAGAACTGGGCAAGATAGTGTATGCCTCTGATCCCAGCTACTCAGGAGGCTGAGGCAGGAGGATCGCAAGGTCAAGGTCAGCCTCAGCAACTTGGCAAAACAAAAAATAAAAGGATTTGGGGATGCGGCTTGGTGGAAAGCAACACCGGGGTCAACCTCCATACCACACACACAAACACAACATCAAAAATAAAGAGAGCAGTCACAAGCCCCACATCCCCAAGTGGCCATCACCCACTCTGATGGCTCAGCAGTCCCCATCTTTTTCATCTCTGCCGCCGAGCCTCTCCCCAACCTTTTCTTTCTTTTTTCTTTTCTGGGCTGTTTCAAGCAAATGATAGCTTGTTTCATAAACATGGTAGCTAAGTTCTTCTGGAGGGGGAGACCCCAACCCTCACAGTTCTACCCAGTCTCCGCCCCTCCAGTGGCACCAGGGAACCCTGGCTTTGTGCAGGCCCAAGCGCTGGCTCAGTTGCCCCAGGGCTCCCACCTCCAATCCCATCAGGCTTCTTCGGGGTCCTGGTGACCCTTCCACCTTCAGCTTTGGCTCTGGTGCAACCCATCTTCATGTCCTCCCCACGGTCCACCCCTCATCATCCATCTCCTTGCAATGCCTCCCTGGTGCCCCCCTTCCCCACCACAAACTGAGGGGCACTGTCCTCGTCTCTGAACCCACCCCAACCATGCCTGGTAGGAGGCACAGAACAAGGTTCTTGCAGACCTCTGAGGCTGAGCCACCCTAGCAGTTGTTGGTATCTTACGTCATGGAGTTCCCATCCCTCTAGAATAAAGGCGAGGGGGTAGAGGAGAGGCTGGGGGGAGAAAAGGCTGTGTCCCAAAGCCGCTGGGCACTGGAGTGCCCGCCGCCTGTCAGCCTCATCTTCAGTCTTTCACTGAATTGTCTCTTCAATACCAGGGTCAACAAACTACAGCCTGGCTCACTGCCCTGTCTAAGGATGTTTAAGGATGGTCTTTATGTTTTTTTAGAGAGGGAGCGGGGGAGGGAGAATCGATTGTTTTCATCTGGCCTTCGGTTCTCCAACACTTGGTTGTGTACATGGTGCAGGTCCTTGCACACGCCAGGTAAGCACTTGAATGGCTCCAGCCTGGTTTTTATGCTTTTCAAGGGTTATAGAGAGACTGGGTAGCCCTGCAGGAGGCATGCGGGGCAGACCAGGCAAGCCAGTCTCACGTGACCTTTCTTACATCTTTCTGCGGAAACCAGCTCTGTGGGGCCGAGCTCATCTCACTAGCCTTTCTCTTCCTTTGTGCAAGGCAGTGGCCAGGCAAGATCGCCAGGGGCCCTGTGATCCAGTGAGCTCTTGTCTGGCTTTGGAGAACTGTTGGGAGCAGCAGAACAATTTGAACCAAAGCCTGAAACAGGACGAGAAGGGCTGAGGCCCTCAGCTGGTCATGGAGCCATTAGGGCAGGAACCTGTCATCTGCAAGGGTGTGCAGCCCATGGGCACCCAGCCTCCTCTGGCCCAACGGCATCTGAAGCAGGTATGAGAGAGCAGGCATCTAAAAAGATGTCAAAGTCCAGGTCACAGGAAAACTATGGAGGCAAAAACAATGACATAATCTAATCACATGTACGGAAGTGGTTTAAAAATCCAGCAGGAAGAAAATGAGACTCACTGATGTTCGTACTCTGTGAGTCATTGGATCAGTTTCTGGAAATTCATCTTTATTTTTAAGAGACGGAGAGAATCAATTTTATTTATTTTTTCATCTGGCCTTTACTTCTCTGACACTTAGTTGTGTTATGTGGTGCTGGGGTTTAAGTCCGGGTCCTCGCGCGTGCGCACGGTAACCACTGAACCACAGCTCCAGCCCTGGAAATTCATCTTAATGATACAAAAGTCAAAAAGGCTGAGCATGACGGTACACACCTGTAATCCCAGTGACAGGAAGCTGAGGCAGGAGAATGACAAGTTAGAGGCCAGCCTGGGCAGCCTAATGAAACCCTGACTCAAAATTTAAAAACATAAACTGAGTTACACTTACACAGATGGGGACATGGGAGATAACTGAGGCAGAACCTCAGACTTTATGGGTAGCCACTGTGCTGCCACCAGGAGTGTCTAGGAGGACACATGCAAGGGTGTGACGCAGAGAACCAAACCTGAGGAGGAACCAGCCAGGACCAACTCCAAGGAAGAGCTGTTCAAGCCCCAAGCCTCATCTTCCAACACGTGCAAATTGACACCTCCCACTGCTCCGGCCCTGGGGCTCCGTGCCCAGTGCCCAGCTCCAGAAGCAGGGGAGACGCAGCACGTCCACGAAGCAGCGCGGCAGGTTTCAGGACTCAACCTTCTGATTCAGGAACCAGAATTCTCTCTTAGGTAATGGGGCTTCATTACTTTTATAATAGATGTGATCATCAGAACCTTGCTGAGTTGCTCAGCTTCTTGGGTGTTCTGAGATCTGAGGTGAAGATCTCAATACTAGCTTGGAACACTGTTTTCCATTTTGGTGTTCTAGGACTGATCTTAGGAAATGTGGGGGGCTGGAGTGGTGGCTCAGTGGTTGCAGTGCTTGCCTGGCATGCGTGACTACATGAGTTTGAACCCTAGTACCACATACGCAACAAAGTGTCCGAGCAACTAAAACCATATGAAAAACTAAATAAAATTCTTTCTCTCTCTGTCTCTCTCTCTTAAAAAAAGAAATGCAGGATCATAGAAACGTGGATCAAAGTTACAAATCACCGTACTGAATCTGCTGTTGGTTGGCTAGAGGCCACAGACCAGAATCAAATAAAATAAACCCCAAATTCTGGCTCAAAACAAAACTGGACAGCAAAGCAGAGCACGAAGAGCCCGTGTGTGAGGCCTCCATGCGCCCATTTGGGCCGACACCCGGCCTCCCGCGGGCAGAGGCCAGCACGGCTCTCCGCTCTCACCTGCCACGGCCATCGCTCCCATCGCTCGCATCCTGAAGGGTGGCCTGGGGCCAAGCCACTGCGATGCAAGGAGTGCTCACTGTCCCAAGGTGAGGACAGCAAAAGCAGTCACGTTGAGAAGCTCTGAAAAGCCACACAAGCTTGGAACTGGCCCGTGGGCACTTGGGGGCGCAGCTATCCAGAACAACACAGAACACTCGCCTTGCCCTCACACTGAAAACTTCCCTGAGTTTACAAAACACCCTACAAAGGTCAACACAATTACTCTGCTCCTTTTCTGATAATAAAATATCACCAAGGTTCTTAGCAAGGCAGTACTTAAAGTTAGCAAAACTCCTCTTTCCAATTTATCAAAAGCCAGGCCTGTAAATTCACAAGTCGCTATGGCTACACCTCCACGCCCACCTGCTCGCGGCCAGCTCGCTGCTGGACAGCACCCAGCACACACCGCCGTTCCTAAGTGCGTACCACATGCGGAAGACTGGAGAACATCGTTCTCCGGTCAGTGCCAAAGGGAACCAGCGACACAGCTGAGCTTTGTGACTCAAGTACTTTATTTTTGCAGCCAAGACAACACAGGGTCAGTTCAAGCTGAGTGCTCAGTGCCGAGGGGACGCGCGTCCAGAAGAAGGCTGAGGCATCCGGAACTTGGAGAGCTCCGAGTTCAGGTCTAAGAAGGTGTACGTGTTGTAGCTGTGGTGCTGCAGGTTCTTGTAGGTGGTGGCGTTGGCCGGTTCGGTGGACTCTGCAGAGGAAGCACAGGACAAGGAGAGCTGTTGGAGACTCACTGGCAGGCCTTCCTCACCAGCAGCCCCCACCAATCCTGTCTGTGAGGAAGGGACTGTCCAGTTAGAAATGACAAGCCCACGAAGGCATCACACCTTCAGAAGCAAGAGAAAAGTGTCAGTAGAAAAGCTGTTCTAAAACTCATGCCTTCACAGTTGAGAAAGTTATTACATGGCCACCTGGGAAAAAGCACACTGGACCCCACAAAACGTTCACGTCTCCCTAACTTTGCCACTGAAAACTGCCCCAGCTTTACACCACAATCTGAGAGAAGGCAACTCGGCTCCGCTGTGGTAGTGAAAGTGGACCACGAGATGTAAAGTCGACTTAACTCGACTACTCCTGGCCCCACCTTCTCCTGCGTTTATAAATGGCTAGAACCAGCAGAGGACCTTGGGGTCAATGAAGATGCATCGTAAGAAATATTACCTCTAGTAGAAACCTGTCTGCAACAGAAATAAACCACAGAACATTTTCCTAAGCAGAAACCAAGGGAGCCGTCCAAGTCTCCATTCTAAGAAAATGAGATGAGTGCTGATTGTTATACCAAAGGTGTGGTTAAGGGGAACTAGAAATGGGGTGCAGAGCTTTGTCACTTTTTCCTATCTTCAGATTCATAGACAAAAGTACCAACTTAGCCTTTCTTTAAATGGAAACGTTTGGTGATCTGAAAACTGGACGTTGCTGTTCTCCATCGTGACATGCGACGTCGCAGGGCAAAGCCTGTGTAGGCAACAGGCCAGGGTGTGGGCCGAAACTGTTAGGGACTCTAAATGCTTGGAAATCAGGTCATTGATGCTGTCTCAGCTTCTCCTCCTGCTTCACAACATAACCCACGCTTTCCCTACTCCCATCGATACCCACAGCTCTGCTCTGAGGGGCTGGGCTCCCTTCACAACATAACCCACGCTTTCCCTACTCCCATCGATACCCACAGCTCTGCTCTGAGGGGCTGGGTTCCCTTCACAACATAACCCACGCTTTCCCTACTCCCATCGATACCCACAGCTCTGCTCTGAGGGGCTGGGCTCCCTTCACAACATAACCCACACTTTCCCTATTCCCATCGATACCCACAGCTCTGCTCTGAGGGGCTGGGCTCCTTGCAGCTCAACACGCTGCAGCTGCACAATGTGCTTTTGGAGCAGGGCCACCACAGCTAAGGCGAGGAGATGGCTTCAGGGAGACGCCACCCAGCTATACCCCAGCCTGGCAAGTCTCTTTTCCCAAAAGTCTGCAATCGGAAATCCCCCCCCTCCGCCCCCTTCACCCGAGGGTCTGGCGCCCCCACTTGAGGGCAGGAGGGAAAGCGAGGCGAAGGTCTGGAGAAGCCTGGCAAGCAGCCGCTTGGCATTTCCATGAGAGGAGCCAACGGAAGGGAAGCAAACACGCATGCCTGCGACATCAGGCAGGGAGGCTGCAGGAAGGATGAAGCGCAGACTCAGAAGGAGCAGCTCTGCTAGCGATGGTGCGCTTTAAAGAACCTGGCGGAGCCACAGATCCTAAGAGGCAAGCCTCGTGTCACATTTGGCCACACCCCTACAGCATGCCATGTCCCACAAAGCCTGCTGCTCAAGGAAATGAAGCGTGAGGGAACACACTGCTCCCCCTAAGCAGCCCACTGTTTCTAGGGCATGTCGGAAGGAACTGTCCCTTGAAGAGAGAACCCGTGTGTCCATGGCTCCTCTACAAGACACTCGCTGCTTCAACCCCTAAGACCTAGTTCAGTAGTTCAGCCCACGTGAAGAGTGTCGTGCCAAGCTAATGTCTAATCCTGGCCCATGCAAGCCAGATGGGGAGGCCCCTTCTCACTCAGATGCTTGCCAAGTCCACAAAAC
>PVKS010048059.1:0-12094 GCA_004027875.1 Aplodontia rufa | reverse complement strand
ATGTTCATAGCAGCACAATTTACTATTGCTAGGCTATGGAAACAACCCCGGTGTCCCTCACTGGAAGAATGGATCCAAAAACTGTGGTACATTTATACCATGGAATATTACACAGCAATTAGAAACAATGACATTGCAGCCTTTGAGGGTAAATGGATGGTTATGGAAGAGATCATGATGAGTAAAATCAGCTTAACCCGGAGATCTAAGGGTCGATTGTCCCCACTCATCTGTGGAGGTGGGGACTAGACCCTGGACAATGAGAAAGTTGGTCTAGTAGCATGAGTTAAATCCAGATAAGATGTAATGCTTTACAATCTAATACTTTTTTAAGAGTTATAATGGGAAGGGGAAGGCAGGGATAAGGGAGGGTAATTGGGGGGAGCACTCCTGGGGATAATTGCAATATCCAGAATATATACAGATTTTATACACATTTTATATTATTTTGTTAAAATCTTGTAAGGTTGCTCAAAAATAAAAAAATTAATAATAAAAAAAGAAATAACAAGGAAGTCATTGTAGTCAGAATAGAATCAGGGAGGGGAATCAAAGGGGCAGGAAATTGGATCACGCAGGTCTATACAATCACTCTTAGAGCCCTGGCTTTCACTTGGAGTGGGCTAGAAAGACCCTAGGGGTTTAAAATCTAAGCCAAAGAGCCTTTTCTGGTTCCTACTGTGCATCGAGTCCTGTGTTCATTGCTTTACACACATCATCAATCCCCTAAATGATGTTATGCAATTTGAATTTACTATAACCTTACAGGCTAGGAAAATGGAATTTGGTCAAGTTCCCAGTACCAGCAACTGGACCCAGGGCTGTCTAACTCAGCCTGGCTCAATGGGGTATTACTGACGTTTGGGATGGGCATATTCTTTTTTTGTAGGAGACTGCCTTGTACATTAGAGGATAGCGAATCCCCAGCTCACACGTCCTATATGGCAGCAGTATTCTGGGCATCATGACAATCAAAAACATCCCTTGCATTTCCAAAAGTCTCTAATAGGAACACTCCCTCCACAAGCTAGAGCCAGTAGTGCAATCCCCGTCCACACCAACACTTTGCTTTGCCTCTGTGACTTCAGTCTGCCATCAGAAAGGCAGCAACTGGAATGATCTTCACAAGAAAGATGGATGGGTGACTCAAACAGGTAAAAACTGGACTTTCCCCCCACTTTTTAAGACTGCCACATTAGATGTTTTCCCTTACTTTAAACTACAACATGATTCTATTATTGTTAAAAATCAGAGTTGGAATATGATTGTCCAGCCCAGAGAATAATAATATTCTTAAAGTAGAGATTTGAGCCCAGAGAATCCTTGGGGTATTAAAACAACTGCGTATGGATTTGGCAATGTAGTAGGTTTCATGAAAACACTCAGAGGTGAGAAGACTTGGCTAAGAACCTTGTGTATATTAAGATGTATTTGAAAGGAAAAACCAGCATGAAATATTAGAAAATGGTCTCTAGCAACACATAATCAAAAAAGTTGCTATAGCCACATGAGAAAGTCCACATTAAAAAAAACTCTGAAAATTAATACAGGGATATCAGTCTTCAATAAGTCTTTATAAGGAGATCACTGAAAACCTATGACTCAAGATGAGTGAAGTGGTAAGGATAATCATTCTTTCAATGATTTTTTTTATTGGTGCATTAAAGTTGTACTTAACGATGGGATTTGTAGTAACATATTCATACATACACACAATATAACAATAGAAGTCGGCCAAAAAATGAATTTAAAGAGCTAAAAATCCAAATTTGAAACCATGCCCAAATTTTCACATGGCAATGATTTAAACAGATGTTAAAGATAGCCAAAGTTGTAAGGGGAAGCCTATTTTATTTATCTAAGTCATTAATTATGTTTACAACCGAAAAGAGGTTAGAAATCAGCAGAATTTGAGACTCAGCCCAACCAAGCCCATTTATATCCACTGGGAATATTTCAATGGGCAGTTCAGAAATAGCACATGATGCTACCAATATTGTCAAGTGAATTAAAAATTCCATATAGTAATAGCTTAAACATTATTAAGTTTTGCATCAATTCATTCTTGATTCAGAACTGGAAATCTGGCAAACATGCTTCTCTTAGGTTCTAAAAAACTATCAACAACATTATATGCAAAAAGAATAAGAATCACTTTTTTATTTTTTTATTTTTTTAAAGAGAGAGGGACAGTAAGAGAGAGAGGGAGAAAGAGTAAAACAATTTCATTCAGTTTTTCATGTCATTTTCGTTGCTCTGTCACTTCATTGTATACATGGTGCTGGGGTTTGAACTCATATCCTCGTGCATGACAAGCAAGCACTGTAACCACTGAGCAACTACTCCAGCCCCAAGAATCACTTTTTTAAAAAAGTGATTTTCTCAGGGCTGACTTTACTCAGTTATCCCCTCATTACCTAGTAAATGGATTTTAAAAAATATATATAACAGAACACTACCCAGCAATAAAAAGGAATATGCTTCTCATATACAAAACAGATGATTATGAAAGCATGCTTAGTGAAAGAAGCTACACTCAGAAGGCTACATGTTATGATGTCATTTTTACAACATTCTGGAAGAGGGAAAACCATATGGACAGGAATATAACTATTGGTTGCTGAAAAGTGTGGGAGATAATTGACGACAAGGGAACTTTTGAGGAGGTGATAGAAACCTGTATCATGGTTTGCAGTGGTGACTTCATGATGGTATGTCTCTTAAACTCAGAAAAACCGCATATCTAAAAAAGGGTAAACTTCATTATCCACAAATTTAAAATAAACCTCATCTCCTCCCACCTCCCTCAGGGAAAAAAAAAACAACTGAATTTTAAACAAGTTGCAAAACATTTCTTGTAAGCAGATTGAAATGATGCAAGTCACCTGATTACTGATGGTCTTGTCAGTCATACTAATGTAGACACATCACCTGTCACAACCATCAATAAATATATCACAAATCCTTCAAATATCCAAAGAAGCTCCTGTTGCACAAAATTTCAGAATGCTTAACAATGCCCTGAATCAGATATTACATTTAGTTACTTTTTTCTTGACCAAAATTTCACTCCTTCCCTCCTAAAAGGGAGGACGCTTTAAGTGGTTCTGACTCAAATGCCAGAAAAGGGAGTCAAGCCTGTCAGCGAACATTCTCTGTTGGCTCTGTGCTTCCCTCAGACCTTCCCTGCTGCTCTGCTATGCATGTCCTGCCCTCCTTTAAGGAACTGGTCTCCAAAGTTGGCTTGGAATACCTCCACGTGGGCAGGAAGAAAACACCATAACTTCAAGGTAGTTATGGTTTTTAATTGAAGAATGTTTATTGCTAAATTTTAATATGCAAATTGGTTCAGTCTTGGCAATCTTTATGGAGGCAAGTATTTGTACCAAGAATGGGTTAAAGTGCTGAGAACATAATATCAATACTGAACTTTGGAAGAATATATCACAGAAGAGGTGAGACAAGAAATCAGACTGAAAACAAACCAAAAAGATCCTTATTCAATTCACACAGTGAAAAGTGCTAATGAAGAAACCAGCTGCTAGCAAAGGAAGGAACATGTGGAGCTTCACTGTGCACAGAGGAATTCACAAGCCACACAGCACTGGGTTATTCAGTGGGCTGTGGATCCAGACTGCGGGGCATGTGTGTGCACACATGTGTCTTTGTGGGTGTATGTATGCACACCTTGCACAGCTATCCACAGAAATTTAATGCTATCTATATGGTATCTACTTTTACTGGAAAAGATTCCTAGAAAATGTAGAATGATGATAATATTCATAATGAAACTTAGATGAAAATATTCCCAGAGTGGTAATTATACTCCTAGTATGAGGCTTTTCTTATATAATTAAGTGATTAAAATAGTTAATGATGACATGTTTAATCACACTGCTCTTACTACAAAGGAGTGATTAATAAATTAAGTGAGCAAAAGGTTTCTTATATTTTATAACTTTCAGAATGCTATATCTAATTGCACCTTACCTCCTTAGCTGCCTATTCTAAATGCACAATGAATAATAAATATTTAGTAAATGTACTAAGTTACACAAATGTCTTCATGGTCTACATTTAAAACAGTCATCCTTCCCCCATCCTTCACTTCTGAGTATGGAACTCAGGGCTTTGCACATGCTAGGCCATTGCTCTATCACTGACTCCTATCCCCAACTCATCTCCTATTTTTTGAGATGGGATCTAAGTTGCCCAGGCTGGCCTCACACTTGTGATCCTCTTGCCTCAGGCTCTGGAGTAGCTGGGGTTATACATTTGTGCCATTATACATGGTTTCCTTTTTAACATCTCTTTTGATGCAAATCATACTGCATACCTAAGTTCTGAACTATACATATGAGAGCTACAAGTAAACAAAGGCATATACATTATGCATGTGGCTTAAAATATTTATTAATATAGGGTCATGAAGCCTTTACACAGAGACCTTGATGTTAATGCCCTAGGCGCCATGTCCAAGTTCACACAGCCCCTTACACAAAGACTCGGTCCCTTTGTCAGCCTCACTGTGCCTTCACCATACTTATATAATTTCCAATGCCATTTTTGGCACTTAGAGTTGGGTGTAAGTGGCTACGTTAAAATCAAAGGAAGCACACAGCTTTCTTGTAGAGGTAAGTGTTTTAGCAATCACATCATCAGAAGCTGGAGTCTTCCACACAATTACTGCTGCTCAGTTGGGCCTGGAGAGCTGATTTGTTTTTTCTTTAAAGAGAGAAGGACAGAGAGAGAGACAGAGAGAATCAATTCTTATTGAGTTTTTCACGTGGCTTTCATTGCACCAACACTTAGTTGTGTACATGGGTGCTGGGGTTTGAACCCTTGTACTTGTGCATGCCGGACAAGCACCGTAACCACTGAGCCACCTCTCCAGCCCTGGAGAGCTGAATTTAAGTGAGATAACACACAGCATCTGAGATTCTCTGTTTAAAATGATCCCAAGCATACTGCTCAAGTACTGTCTAGCCTTCTTGAGAAAGATCTAATATGCCTGATGGAAAAAGCATTTGCACCAGTTACCTTTTGCTTAGGCAAGAATGACATACATATTTTATAGTTTTGTTTTGGTGATGCTGGGGATCAAGCCCAGGGCCTCATGCATACCAAGCAAGTGCTCTACCACCAAGCTATATCCCCAGCAGTTATGTATATAATATATACAAACATATTTTATATATATTATATATATAGTATATAACATGTACATAATACACATTCTATGTACACATTCAAGCATTTATATAAAAGTTTTAAATGTATTACATGTAAATACCTAGTACATATTTTATAAACACATATTTTATGTTATATGTAAATATATTTAAATATACTACATATGTAAACACATATAAACACATATTTAATGTCTTTAAGCAAAACCATATATAAAACAAGGTTTTAATTAATAGATTAAAATGTGGCCTGAAACTCGGGTGAATCATACTATATATTTCTTCTAGGAGCAATGATTCAGTCACTCATTCTGTGTCAGTGTTAACTTTACAGAACAAAACTGCCATGAGACCAAATAGTTTCTCTTGATGAACAATGCCCAGTGAGAATTCAATCAAAGCCAAGTGTATCATATGTCCTCCTCTGCTTAATAAATATGCTTATGAACACAAAGGATTAAATCATAAGTCTATTTTCTACTATAAAGGAAAAATTAGATAGATTATGTCCATAGGGGGCCACAAGTAAAAGGCTCTATTTGTTGTGCAACTAAAAGTGAAAGAGAACAGACCTTTAAAACAAGCTTTCACAATTCTCAAATTCATCTGGAATAACAGATGACCCAGAATAGCCAAAACATTACTAAGTAAGAGGAAGCAGGAGGTGTCACAATATCTGACATGAAATTATACTATAGGGCTGAAGGAGCAAAAAACCAGCATGGTATTGGTATCAAAACAGACATGAAAACCAATGGAACAAAATACAAGATTCTGAGACATACCCTCAAATCTTTAACCATCTGATATTTGACAAAGTGGGCAAAAACATACTGTGGAAGGACAGCCTGTTCAACAAATGGTTCTGGATGAACTAGATAATCATATGCATGCCCGAGTATGCGAGTTCAAACCCCAGCACCATCTACACAACAATGTCTCGGAGCAATGAAAGCCACATGAAAAACTAAAAATAAAATTGATCCTCTCTTTCTCTATCTCACTGTCCCTCTCTCTTTAAAAAAAAAAAGAGAGAGAGAGAGATTCTTCTTCACTCCTGACAGACTAGCAAAAACGAAGAATACGAATAATGACAGATACTGGAGGGGCTGTGGGAAGAAAGGAACACTGTTACACTGCTGGTGGGACTGCAAGCTTGTTCAGCCACTCTGGAAAGCAGTGTGGAGACTCCTCAAGAAACTAGGCCTGGAACCACCTTATGACCCAGCTATCCCACTCCTGGGTATTTTTCAAAAAGAGGTAGAATCAGCTTATTACAGAGATACAGCATTATAAATGTTTATAGCAGCTTAATTTATTATATCTAAACTATGAACCAACATAGATGCCCCTGGATGAGCATCGCTGGATGAGTGGATTCAAAACCTGTGGTACATATACACAATGGAATTCTACTCTGCTATTAGAGAGAATATCATGGCTTTTGCAGCCAAATAGATGGAGATGGAAAAAATTATGCTGAGTGAAATATCCCAAACTCAGAGGACTCAAGGGCCGAATGTTTTCTCTCCTATGTTGAAGGTAGAATACAATCTAAAACAGACTGAAAGATGGCTAAGATAAGCAATAACCTCAACATGGGTGAATTTTTACATGAGCAAGGGGAACCATGACTATGACACTGAGGGTGAAGGGAGAAGTGGGGGAGGAAGGAATTAGGGGGAATTCAATACAGACGGAGGGAGGGAGTAGGAGGGTTATCAACGCGGTTGCGAACCCTTGACGTCCATGAAAAGCCCAATTAACATGGAGGTAAAGTAGGGGAAACATGGGAACAGGGAGAAGTAAAAGGTGGGGGAGACTATGAACTGATATTGGCCTTGGCTTGCTTTGTCAATATCCACGTCTTTGTTAATGTGTAACAAAGATTCCTTCCAATATGTAAGACTATGTTGAAGGAATAAAAATAAATAAATAAATAAATAAAACAAGCTTTCAGAAGCACTGGGCATTTCAAATGCACATTTAAACATACAACTCTGCAGCTTTGATTTTCATAAATTTTGTCTACCCATTAGATTTGTTTTCACAAAGTTTGAAATAAAAGGGAATTTTACAAACTATTGATCCAGATAAAGTTAGATCAATGTGTGCGGCAATGTCTTAGTAATCTCTCAAAACAAACACATCACAAGATACATTTCTAAAAGATTAGGAAATGCATGATGCACAAATTAAAGTTGTAATCTTCAATTATTTTCAATTGAAGCCCGGCAAACATTATAATATTAAAAAGTATCACAAAACATCATTTAATAATAATTGTACAGACTATTAAGTTTTACTTACTATAATTTAATAACACTGATATATTTTATATGAATTCAACTAAAAGCCCTTTAAGTATAATTTGTTAATCTTTCAAAATAAGTTAAATTACCCTAAATAAAAGAATAGATTATATTTCTGGAATTAAATGTGTAAAGATGACAATTATAGGGGAATAAAATAAAACATCAATTTATCAGTTTGCAAAATCACTTAAATGTCTGTCTAATTTATATATACAAGAAATCATAACACTTCTCAAAAGTCCTGAAGTAAGTATAGTTTCTTAATCAACAAAGTAATTCAATCTCACATAGACCACACAGGCTTAAGTGAGATCTTCCAAAGTTATGTATAATGGGAAATATTACATTCATTGCTGACCTTAAACCATGACGTGAATATATTTGTAACAGACCTAAATAGTAGCCAATCGGGATTTTAATAGCCTAGTACATGGTTAGAAAAACTTTTTTTTAGTACTATGATCTAACCAACAGTATTGGTATCTGTTAAAAGACATTGTATTCATATTATCAGAATCATCAACTTTTTATGCTTAGATTTCACAGTTTGGATCTCAGGACAAATATCTCATGATTTGGGGGAAAATGATCAACAACATTTATTGAGCATGTATTCTGTTCCTGGCATGTACTCTGCTACAAGTTGCTGTAGTTTGATCTTCAGTATCTCACAAAGGCCCACTTGTTAAAGGACCATCGTCCCCAGCCCAGAACTGTTGGGAGGTTGTGAAACTCTAGAAGGTTGATTTTAGTGAAAGGAATTTGTATTACAGGGGGCATACCTTAAGAGATATTGGGATCCCAGCCCCTTCTCCTTTCTCTCTGCTTCCCAGCAGTCATGAGTTGAACACTAGTTCCCACCTCCATGAGGCACTACCTCACCCCAGTCCCAGTGTAACAGGGCCAACCATGGACAGAAACAAAACTTTTCTTTTGGCACTGTAAGCCAAAATAAACCTTTTCCTCTATATAAGGTGTTTATCTTATGTATTTTGTCACAGTAAGGGAAAGTTGACTAACACACAGGCCAACACCTTGATTTACATAATGTTCATAAAATTTCTGCAGGAATTAGGAGTAATCATAAAACCCCCACTTCACAGATTCCAGAACTAAAAATTTAAGTAACATGGCCCAGTCACCAGCTAGCCTTGCTGGCAGTTGTCATTAAAATCCACAACTGCCTAATACAGGGTCCGTGTGTTTCTACTATGCCAGACTGCTGTTTTACCTATCAAATGCAGTCAATTAGGTTAACATTTTGAAATTAAAAGGAAAGAAAAGGTCATGAGGGATAATTGAGAGTTTATTCTTTTTTTATTGAGAAATTTATTTTTTGAACAATCATACAAGTTTTCAACAAAATAATACAAAATGTATATAGATTCTGAAGATTAGATTTACACCCCAAGAGTGCCCGCATCTCTAATCTCCTTTACCAAACTTCACTGATCCATAATCTCTCTAGACACTGTTACAACCTGGATCTTTCCAAAATAACAATGGAATCACTTTCAGGGACTCCTGAAAACTGAACACTACAGAAGTTCAAAGTCAATAATGTGGCCCTTTTGCTATCTGGATATACCACATGACTGTGACCTGTATTTCCTAGCCCTCTGTCTATGAGCAGAAATGAGAGAAGATGAAAGGGCAGGAAAAAAAATAGGAGGTTTGGAACTGTCACTCTGGAAATCATGCCAGCAACGAGGAATGCACTCTAATGAAGAAATGATACCAGTGTTACAGAGACACAGCTACATCAATGTTTATAGCAGCACAATTCACAACAGCTAAATTATGGAATCAACCCAGATGCCCTTCACTGGATGAATGGGTCCAAACTCTGTGGTCTACATATACAATGGAGTTCTACTCAGCTATTAAAAAGAATGAAATCATGGCTTTTGTGGATAAATGGATGGAAATGGAAAAAATATGCTGAGTAAAATAAGCCAAACTCAGACTCAAAGGTTGAATGTTTTCTCTCAATTGTGGAAGCTAGAGTAAAACTAAGGATAGGATGAAAGATAATTAAGTTTATATAACAGACTCACCAAAGTCAGAATAACACATGATCTGGGAAAAATTTAGTTATGAAGGTAGGGAGAGCGGTTGGGGGAGGAGGGGAGGATAGGGTGGGAAAAGGGGGACTATAAATAACTCTCTGGTACATTTTACTCCCCTAAAAAGTCAAATAATACTCATACACTCATACAGGAATTTAAAACTAGAAAATTTAAAAAAGATTATGTATAATCATTTTATACACACACACATTTTAATATCTGTAATCAGGGGCTGGAGTGGTGGCTCAGCAGTTGCAGTGCTTGCCTGGTATATGCAAGGACTTGGGATCAGACCCCAGCACCGTGTACACAGTGACATGCTGGAGCAAGGAAAGCCACATAAAGAACTGGGTATGATTGATTCTCTCTTTCTCTCTCTCTCTCACACTGTCCCTCTCTCTGAAAAAAAAAAGAATTATACTTTTTAAAAAAAATCTGTGATCAGGAGAAATGCAATGCAGGTGTGAAACTGAGGAGGGGGGGCTCCTGCATAAGGACTGGGTTCAAATTACATGGTCATTACATGAGAATGTATGAATGTGCAACAACGAATTCCCTCACCATGTAAGACTATGTTTCACAAAAGAAAAAGAAACGATGCCACGGCTGAGCAGCAAGAATGCTGATGGGCAGTTTTCAGGGAGGAGACTGCAGGTGGGAGGAGCAAAACAGACAATTCTGGAACTGAACACAATGCACTGAAGGTGACTGGCCTGGATCCTGACTTGAGAAGGACATTTCATATATTTATTATCTCTAAGGAGTAGGGAATGTTTCTGTGATCAGAAATCCCAAAAAGTATAAGTCAAGGTTGTGATTGACAAAACAGATGTTGAGGGAGAAGCTGTACTCATAGAAGCAGAATCCAGTAATAGAAGTAGTAGTGTTCACCTATTCCTGACAATTAAGCCAATGATCCTCTGGTGAATGACCAATGGGGAAGAAAGGTATTTGTGAGATTTAGTACAGCTGCTGGGGTCTGGAGCGGTGGCTCAGCAGTTATGGCTTGCCTGGCATGCATGAGGACGCAGGTTCAAACCCAAGCACCAATACACAATAAAGTGTTGGAGCAACAAAGCCACATGAAAAGCTAAATAAAATTCGATTCTCTTCTCTCTCTCTCTTTTACTGTCCCTCTCTCTTAAAAAAGAATAGGATGGCTGGAGGTCAGAAGGTTCCTCACCTAAGGTATGGAGGATGGAAAGGACAATTCTATGGTACTGAGGGGATACTACAGTGAATAACAGACCTAGAATCATCCACCAGTCCTGTCCAATCATATTCAAGGAATTAAAGGCAATATTGGTACAAGTAAACAAATCAGGATAGGTACTCTCTTTTCTACAGGACAGACCTGAACAAGCTGTACAATCAGCTTTCCACTACTCTAACAAAATACCTGAGGTAGACAACTGATATGGAGGAAAAGGTTTATTTTGGTTCACAGTTTCAGAGGTTTCAGTCCAAGGTCACTTGGCCCTGTTGCTTCGGGCCTGTGATAGCAAAATTCATCAGGGTGAAGATGTGATGGAAGAGGCTTCTTCAACTTGTGGTAGCCAGGAAGCAAAGGGACAGAAAGGGGTCAGGATGTCAATAGTCCCCTAAAGGACATATTCTAAATGACCTAACTTCTTCTCAGTAGGCCCTACCTCCTAAAGGTTCTACCACCTCCTATTAGAACCACAGGCTGAGGACAAAGCCTTCGACACATGAACCTTTTAGGGAAGACTCCAGATCAAACTGAAGCAGAAGGCTTTATGAGTAACCCTGCTCTCACAGACCTAAGTGCTTTACCAAAATATTTTACAGCAAGAACCTGACCAGCAGGACAACAGGCTTCAAAGTGGAAGTCACAGCATGCAGGTCAGCTTTCCCTTACATGAAAATCATGGACCCAGTTTGTTTTTGCAAGTCAGAATTTAAGACTCTTGGGAGTACCACATTTTAAATAATACCCTAAATGATTTTATGTGCAGTAGAGCATCATCAAACATATCAAAATTCCAACCGAATAAGCTATAGAGACCATGAATCGCTGCAGAGGAGTTCAGAATAGAGTTTGCTACCAAATAAGTAGGGGAAAAAATTTGCATTTCCAGAAGTCTACAAATTTGGAATTTTTGGATAAGAGATGCATGCACCAGCAGTAATAGCTGCAGTAATAAGACAGCATCAGAAATAGCTGCAGAACATTGATTTCCTCTTCATGACTACCAGCTGGCACCAAGTACCATACTGTGTACCTTTTTCTTTCTAAAGAGGAAGAGTTTAGAATTCAATGAGCTTCCTTCAGGACCTTTGGCAAATGGCTCTTCTCCCAGACTCCCTGTGCAGAATTCTGGCACCCGGTGCATTTAGAAGACCTACAAACCCCTCACCTGCAGAAGACCAGGCAGGTGAGGGTGGTACCCCAGAATACACTGTGCATTCCCAAGAAGGTCCAGAGTAGCTGGGGGCTGTGGCAAGAAAATACTGGAACTTCCATTCATTACCACAGTGCATGTGCATAACTTATAAG
>PVKS010048058.1:0-12577 GCA_004027875.1 Aplodontia rufa | reverse complement strand
CCAGCAGTTTTTAAAAAAAATTTTAATTGGGCTGGAGCGGTGGCTCAGCAGTTTCGGCGCTTGCCTGGCAAGCACGAGGACCCGGGTTTAAACCCCAGCACCACGTACACAACTGAGTGTTGGAGCAACGAAGGCCATGTGAAAAACTAAATAAAGTTGTTTCTCTCTTTCTCTGTCTCTCACTGTCCCTCTCTCTTTAAAAAAAAAAAGAAGACATTTTATTTAAGCAGGTTTCAACAAATTCAGTTCTTTGCATTGAATGTACCAGCTATCATTTTTCATTTTTAAGGCTATATATTTGCATTCTGCCCTCAGAAATAAATTGATAAAACGATAAGTATGATTTTAATGTAAAATTAGTTCTTATTTGTCATGCAGCTTGCATTTCTCTTTTTCCCATTAGCAATCATTAAGCAAATTAGCCCCTGCTTATCCAGGCTCCTGTGGGCTAAATGGCTAACCAGCTGCTTTCTTTCTGCTGCAGGCAGTGGCTACCTCTGCAGAGCCCCATGAACAGAGCAGGCATGCAGGCTCGGCTGCTGGCCCTGGAGAGGAAGGTCTGGAGCTGGGGCCTGTGGACAGAGATGTGCCTGTGGGTGTGACGCACGCTGCACTGTGGCCACGGGCGCCGGGCCCCAGGAGCATGACAACAGCTCAGAATGGCAATGGGCAAGGTACTGCAGTCTGTTCAGCCTCAGATCCGAAGGACCTCAGAATGGTCACTTCCCCCGTGTGTCAGAACGGAGGCTGTAGAAGCAGCCCCAGCAGTGACACTGAAGCCCCAGAAGCCAGGATCAGCCCTTCCAAACTTGTGCGTCTGTTTTCTGTAAGCCGCAAGAGAATGAGTACCAACCCCGAGAGGCCCCGCTCCATGGTCCTGATGGGGAATTCCTCGACGTGGAATGCCCTGGCCTCCTTCCGGAAAATGGGATCTTTTAAAAAATTGAAGTCTTCTGTCTTTCAAGGAATTCAGAACCGGGAGTGCTCAGATGCCTCAAAGGATGATGCACCGGAGCATGACCTGGGAAAAGCCGTCTCTAATGGTGCCGTGGTGGGAATTGACCCCAGCAGGTCCTCCTCCTCGGGACAGTCAGGCGATCCCCACAGGGCAGGGGAAGGGGGCACATCTGATGGCTCTGACCCCGAGGACATGGACGATGCCTTCCAGAGGAGTACCCACCGCTCCCGCAGCATCCGCAGAGCCTATGGCCTGGGCCGCATCAATCTCCTGGATTCTGAGAAACATCAGGCCCCCCAGAACCACGTCAGGCCTTTGTCCCCCATCATTCAGGAGCCCACCCTGTGCGAAATCCTGGTGAAGGACTCTGAAAACAATAGCATTATCTACAGGAGGAGTAAGAGCACAGACAACCTGAACTTTCTGAAGAAGAGCTCCTTCAAGCGAAAGTCCACCTCCAATCTCACAGACCTCCGAGTGGCCAGCGAGAAACAAGTACCCCAACGCACCCTAAGCAGTTCCTCTGCAGACTCGGAGAAACTTGGTGGGTCAGAGAGAAGGACGAAACGCTGGAAGAGCCCCATAAGAGCCAAGGACTTCGACAGAGTCTTAAAACTTATGAGCAACGTCACTGATGCTGCGTGGAAGAGAGAGGGATCTAAGAGCTCGGCCCCCAGCGAGGCAAACCCGAGGCTCCGTTTGCACAGCAGACTGCACGATGACTACTCACGCCGCATGTCCAGCAGCACCGAGCAGGACAGGAGGCGAGGCGTGTCGCCTGGGCACAGCGCTGCTGCGTCTTGCCCTGCCGCCCCTGGCTTCAGCTCAGCCGCTTCTCAGCAGCCCCACATGGACGTCGAGACAGCGGTGTTCCCTCTTGAAGCCAAAAATTCCTGGGCATCAGAAAGTGATGGTCTGTGTTCCAGCAGCCCCTCAAGTCCAGTTGACTCAGAAGTTTCAAGGAAAACTTCCGAAGAACCGAATGCAGGCAGCCAGTTTACATTTGACCCTGGGCAGCCTCCCACCCCTCTCAGGCCCACCACGCCCAAGCCCCAGAGCCCTCAGAGCCCTGGGGCAGGAGGCACCAAATGTCCCAACAGTCTCAGCGCTCTGTCCCTGACTTCGGTGGAAAGTGAAGAAAGGGCCCAAGATCCTGCTCAGAGGGAGCCAGGGCCTGTGTCCTTACAGGACCTGGTGCAAACCACTTGTGGTGATGAAGGAAGCAATGGTGGTGGTGGTGGTGGTGGTGGTGGCGGCGGCAGCCACCCTCAGCTAAGCCTTGGTGGGACAGCCAGTCCTGAGGAAAAGAAGGAAGAGGTAAGGGTCCTGGTGGAGTCCCTCTTGTGGGTGGCCCTGCTGTGCGAACAGAGCTTGTTCATAACTCCGGAGATTCCCCTGCTGTCCAGGGCTTGCTCTTGATCCTTAACTTTCATAGTGACTGGTGGCCCTATGCTGATCATGTCCCAGTTATGCATGGGCGTGGGGGTTGTCAAGTTCTGTTTACCAACTTCAAAAGTAATTTCTCTCTCTTCCGAAATGAATTGCTAATGTGTGAAATTCCTTGAGATCACATTTACATATCTTTCATTTTAGATCCACATTGTGCTAGGTCCTGAGGGTTGGGGATGTTTTATGTGGATATTCCCGGTTCTCAATTTTTTTTTTGCATTTCCGAAACAATTTTTATTACCCACATAATTCTTTTTCATATTTTAAACTGTTTCAGTATCCTTTCCAACAGTTCTCATAAATAATCTCGTTTGTCTGAGGAGACCATTACATGTCCTAAGTCTGTTTTATTTCCTAGGAATGAATTAGAAACATGCAGTTCAGTGCCTGTCAGCCCACACATGATGCTTGTTCAAAGTGATTTTTACGATGGTGATTGGACTTATTTTTAGAGTAGAGCTTTAAAGCATCTCATGAATTGAATCAGCTAATAACTGTCAGTGCTAGAAGCGCAATGTTCTTTTTGTGTTCTATCAAACATCCAGTTTTACTTCAGTGTGTAATTTTCACTTTCTAAGTACATCCGGTAATTCTACCCTGCATAACTGAAATAGGAGGAAATGCATCCATGTGTACATATGGCAAATAATTCTTCACATACATCCCTAGGATATTTTACCGGTATGAATTGGCTTGCCATAGAATATAATCTCCTAGGTGGGCATGGGGGCACACACCTGTAATCCCAGCAGCTCAACCTGGGGCATGAGGATCGCAAGTTCAAAGCCAGCCTCAGCAGCTTACTGAGGCCTTGAGCAACTTAGTCAGACCCTGTCTCAAAATTTTAAAAAGGGGCTTGAGCGGTGGTGCTCAGTGGTTTTAGCACTTGCCTGGCATGTGCAAGGACCCAGGTTTAAACCCCAGCGCCACATGCACTACAAAGTGTCCAAGAAACAAAGACCAGGTGAAAAAATAAATAAAATTGATCCTCTCTCTCCATCTGTCTTTAAAAAAAAGCGGGGGGGGGGGCGCTGTGATGTAGCTCAGTGGTTAAGCACCCCTGGGTTCAAACTCTGGTACCAAAAAAAAAAAAAAGAAAAGAAAAGAAAGGAAGGAAGGAAAAGGAAACCTTCTAGCAACAGTTTCTTCCCTCTGATACCAGAATATTTTGTCTGAATGCCTGAAGATGAATGATTGCACAGTTAGGTTTGCAGATACACAAGCCAAGATAGCCAGCGTGGAATATCCATTTTTCTTTTTTTTTTTTTAAAGAGAGAAGGACAGTGAGAGAGACAAGAGAATCAAAAAAAAATTTTTTTTTATTGAGTTTTTCACATGGCTTTTATTGCTCCGACACTTAGTTGTGTACGTGGTGCTGGGGTTTGAACCCATGTACTTGCGCATGACCGGCAAGCACCGTAACCACCGAGCCACCGCTCCAGCCTGGACTATCCATTTTTGACATTTGCTGTCCAGAGACTCCTAGATGGCAGAATCTTCTGGAAAAATCTAGAAAGTAGACTTATTGCAGGGTACTTGCAGGAGTTCCAAATCAGCGTAGAGGGTCCCTGGTGCTTGTGCACCCAGTGATTCTATGTTTCTGTAGTCTGCCTTTCAGTGCGCTCCCATATTGATGGCCAGTTGCTCATCTGCATATTTTGAAAAATTCCTGCGGAACAGTTGTAAGACAGAGAACTAGTAGCCAACCTTGGGAAGGACTTCCAATTCTGCTGTCTCTGATTTTTCTTTCTTTCTTTCTTTCTTTTTTTTTTTAAGAGAGAAGGACAGAGACAGAGAGAATCAATTTTTATTGAGTTTTTCACATGGCCTCCATTGCTCCAACACTTCCTTGTGTACGTGGTGCTGGGGTTTGAACTTGTGTACTTGCGCATGCCAGGCAAGCACTGTAACCACTGAGCCACCGCTCCAGCCCTGTCTCTGATTTTTCAATTGACCAAACCTTCCTCATTCCCCAGTGCATTAGTCAGCTTTGTGACACTATAGCAAAATACCTTGTATAGACCTACTGGGATGTCAAGATGTGACGCTACTCCATCACTACTGTTCTGCATGTGTAAGTCCAAGAGTGGGCAACCCCATTGGTTTAGGCCACTGGCAAGGGTGCCGCATCATAGCAGGATAGGGGTAAGAGAAAGCAGTCACATCTGAAGCCAGAAAGCAGAGACAGGATGAATGGGTCCCCCCATCCCTTTCTAGGGCATGTGCCCAGTGCCTAAGGTCCTCTTACTAGCCTTCACCCGTTAAAGGTCCACAGCACTTTCCAATACCACAACACTGGAACCAAGCTTTTATATGTGAAACTTTGCGGGGACATTCAGCACCTGAACTTAGCCTTGGGTGAAGTGAAATATAACATTCCTTCCACCAAACACCCTGTCCTGCGCCACTGATGCAGGACTACCCCCCTAAAAAAATGATTTGCACGAGTCTAAAGAACTGTGTGTGTTAAAGAAGGGATTTTATTTAATCTACAAAATCAGTACAAAAATTCATCAGAATGTTTTATTCCTGTGGGGTGTGTTATATGTGTTGGTGCACATCTGTAATACTTGGGAGGTTGAGGGAGGAGGATTACAAGTTTGAGATCAGCCTGGGCAACATAGGCTGATCTCAAAGTAAAAGGTTTTAAAAGGGCTGGGGATGTAACTCAGTGGTAGAGTGCCCCAGGTTCAATTCCCAGGACTGAGGACAATTTTTTTTTTTTGCATTCTTGAGTTTATATTAAATAAATACAATCAAGCATCAAACTTGGTCATTTACTGAACAGGGTGATTTTGGTCATTCTGTGTGGTCTTTCGTGTATATTTGCTGTTATTAGTTAAGTATTTGATTTCTACCCACGAGAGATCACCAAAGACATAAAGTAAAGAAGCATTGGAGTTGAAATTCAGTTTATTAGAGGTGCACACATATTGATGATTCTGCAGATTTGCCTCAAGATGTTCATCACATTTTTAAGTTATATTCTTGTCCTTATAATTTTTTTTTCAAAGAGAGAGGAACAGTAAGAGAGAGAGAAAGAGAGAATCAATTTTATTTAGTTTTTCATGTGGCTTTCATTACTCCAAGACTTCAGCGTGTACATGGGTGCTGGGGTTTGTACTTGAGCGTGCCAGGCAAGTGCCGCAACCGCTGAGCCACCGTTCGAGCCCCACTGTCCTTATAGTTCTTAGGCACATATTAAGCTGCTTCTTGTCATCTACACCTTCCTCCCACCCCATCAGTACTGGGGAGTGAACCTAGGGATGTTCTACCACTGATCTACATCCCCAGCCTTTTTTTACTATTTTATTTTGAGACAGGGTCTTCCTTAGTTGCTGAGGCTACACTTGAACTTGTGATCCTTCTCCCTCAGTCTCCTGAGTTGCTAGGATTATATAGGCCTGTACCACCAAACCCGTATACCTCTTTATTTTTTAGCATAAATGTAAAAAAAGAGGAAAATATAGGGGATGAGAGTGTAGCTCAGTAGTAGAATGCTTGAGGTCCTAAGTTTGCTTCCTAGCACTACCCGCCCCCCCAGAAAAAAGTGGGAGAGGGGGAGAGAAAAACTGTATTGCTGGTTTATTCAATTTGTATTTTATATATTGGGAGTCATCAATGTTATGTACAGAGAAGTACTTGTAAACTATGACCTGAAGTCTTTAATTTTGACATTGGGAGATAGAATACAAAATGAAAGGAACCACTACAAAAATGTAAGAATTCTAACCTTCATGGTTTAAAAGCATTATTTTTCTATTTTATAACATTATCCAAAAATAAATTTCAGTCTTCACTACATTTTTAGTATATGGGGTGTTCCTTGTTATTTTGTCCATTGTAAATATAATTCTTTTATAAGTTTAAAGCAAATTTAAATTATTGTTGAATGTGAAAAGCTTGGAATTTGTATGTTTTATGCTGTTATTTATAATATAATGCACTTTACATAAGAGAGAGTAATTTTTTATTTAGAATTATCTGTTTGTAACATACCACCCTAAAAAAATAACAAAATCATCTTTGGGAAATCATAAGCAATTTAACAAGATTGTGTTCCTGCGAAAAAGAACTGGTGCTGGGGGAGTCTTTTATAAGACACATACTACTCCTGCCACCTAGTGGTCAAGTTTGCTGTAAAAACAGCTGGAACAGTCACTCAAATTGTTTTAAAAATGCACTTTGAGGGCTGCGGATGTAGCTCAGTTTTAGAGTGCTTGCCTAGCATGCACAAGTTCCTGGGCTCCATCCCCAGCACCACTTAAAAAAAAAAAAAAGAAAAGTAAAAGAAAAAAGGAGGGAGGGGAAGAAAGGGAAAAGGAGAAAGCAGTTTGGCATTTTTCGTGCCGCCTGTTCCTTATAAAGGTACCGGAACAGGTAAGCCGTAGTCTTTGGTAAAGACTTGTAATTTGGCAGGATTCTGGCTTTATCATTCAAGTAATACCTAATCTTGGCAAACTGGGAAAACTTGAACTTCTCTTGTGCTCAGTTTTCCCAAGGGTAGATGTGGTAGCTGTATCTGCCTCAGAGGGTTATAAGAGCCAGTGAAGTTGTGTGCCTTAAACAGTTTAGCCTAGCATTTCAACACTGGCTGCCACTGTGTCGGCTATCAGTGTCCTTTTTAGATAATTTGTGTATGCTGTGTTGACGTGGCTCTTAAGACAGGCTGAAGTTAGCAATTTTTTTTTCCATTCCTCTTTTTTTTTTTTTTTTTTTTTGATATGGCACAGGGAATTGAGAAGTAATTCAGAGTCACAATCATTCATTTTAATTTAATTTATTTTTTGGTACCTGGTATTGAACCCAGGATCACTGAACCGCTGAGGCACAGCCCCAGACCTTTTTTTTTTTTTTTTAAAGAGAGGACAGTGAGAGAGAGATTTTCACATGGCTTTCTTTGCTCTGACACTTAGTTGTGTACGTGGGTGCTGGGATTTGAACCCGTGTACTCGCGCATGCCAGGCAAGTGCTGTAACTGCCTAGCCACTGCTCCAGCTCCCCCCCACCTTTTATGTAGAATGGGAAAAATCCCACCAAAGACTAAAGAAAGTGCTGTGAATTTCAGAAAAGTTTCAGTTCTCATCCTCATCGTATCAAATCAGTACCATTCAGTAAGGGTGACCGAATCTGATTGGGATTTCTGCGGGTAGTTATCACAAGGACGGGGCACTTCACGCAGGAACAGTAACTTGGGCAGGTGTGCAGAGATATCTGCTATTGTAGAGAACAGGATATAGTGTAATTTGGTTTGATGTAGTAGAATAATCCAATTAAATCCAGGTCACGAATACTCTTGAATTCCAGAGCAAAGAATCTATACAGTTATTGGTAAACACGGGGAGCCAGCTGCATTTCATGACCAGAAATAAGCCAGGCCCAGAACTGTGTTTTTAAGAAATTAATCCATCTTTGGTAGAGAAAGGAATTAGAGGGGGAAAAAATGGGGGTGGGAAGGGAGAGTCATTGGACCGGAAAGCTATCAGAGGTGATCAGAGGTGATCAGAGCCTGAAATTGGAATACATAAGTTTTATTCACTCCTGAGGAAGGCAGACTGGAATGTATGATAGTAGTGATATGATAGTAGGGGCTCCTCATGGGACCACACAGAGTGCCATGGGGCACCAAAGGTGAAATCAATAACTCTGGGGCAAAAGTGGCAGAATTGGGTAGGAACAGGCAAGGTGGTTGTTGAAGAAAGGGTAGGATGGGGGCACAGGACGGTGCTGAAGAGTGGATCAGCCTTCCAGGCAGATGGGAAGAGAGGAAGACAAGACAGGTTCCTGGACCTCAGCTCTGCTCTTTCCGGTGTCTCTGGGGTTTTCAACCTTTGTCTTTCTTGCGCATAGACGTGAGGCTGATGAGAGTCCCTACTGCACAGGGTTGCTTTGAAGGTTAAATGAGGCGGTGCATGTGTTTAGCACACCCAAGCATGCTCGCATGTGAGTCCAGTGGAGTGAGTAATCTCTTGTGCTCAGTGTAATTCTTGTACACGGTGGATGGGTGGAGAAGTGAGAGATAAGATTGGTCAGATAGGTCTAGACATGATTGGGAAGGGCCTTGCTTGGACCTGTGGACTTGGACTTTACCCTGCAAGCTGTGGAGATCCAGTGAGAGTATTTGAGCAGGGATTGCTTAAGGGACCTGTGGGGCTGAGGGTGACCAGACAGCTTTGTGGAGAGGGATGAATGTGGGTGGCCATGGCACAACAGTGACCCTCACTAATCTAGACCAGAGGCCGTGAGACCTGTACTAAGGCTATGGAAATGGAGAGGCAGGTGGGGTTCCAAAAGTACTCAGCAGTTTACATTCTCAGTGCGTGTGTGAATGTTTATGGGGACAGCTGACTGGTGACTGCAGGTGGGTATTGGGATGCCACCAACCAGGCCAGCCACAAGCACTACAGGCTGAAAAGCACTACAAACTACGGTATCCCCAAAATAAGTTCTCACTCCTGTGTGCAGCAGTAGAGCGATCCAGTAGGTGAACAGCAGCTAAATTCAGACCTGTTTTCAGTTCGAATGAGCATTGTGGAGTTTAAGGATGGCGATGGACACTTCAGATATCATCACAGCTCCAAGGGCAAGATGCTGCTTCTGCGTGGATTGATAAGGGGCTCTTTGTCACTTGCTTAGACACTGCAGTTTAGGTTGCTCATTGGGAGATTTGAATGGTTTGGAGTTATCAATGGTGATTTCACAGAAGAAAGGAAGTGTAGTGATCCCAGAAAGTCTGCCCAAGAGTCTTTTATAGCAGTTTTATGGAAGTGGACTTTGCACAGCGTCCGAGTCACCCATTGTTGGTTTGCAGTTTAATGGTTTTTAGGAAGGTATAACTTCAGTCCAGTTAAGGACAACCACATCTCTATGAAAGTTCCCATAGGCCCCTTTGCAGTCAGTTCTTATTCTCACCCAAGACCAGGCAACTTCTGATCTGCTTTATGTCCCTGGATTTTTTGCTGTAGGAATGATTCAGTGCTATGTGCATAGCTATCAGCACTATCTAGTTTTAGAACATTTCTACCCTCTAGAAAGAAACCTCCTGCCCATTTGCAGTTTTCTCCTGCTCCTAATCCTCCCCACTCCCATCCACTTTTTATGTTTAGTTCTGGAAATTTGTCAAGAAAATATGTATTGGGGCTGGAGCGGTGGCTCAGCAGTTTCGGCGCTTGCCTGGCAAGCATGAGGACCTGGGTTCAAACCCAAGCACCACGTATACAACTAAGTGTTGGAGCAACTAAGGCCATGTGAAAAACTAAATAAAGTTGTTTCTCTCTTTCTCTGTCTCTCTCACTGTCCCTCTCTCTTAAAAAAAAAAATTTACCCATGCTATGACATATCAGTGCTCCATTACTATTCACGGCCAAGTAATATTCCATTTTATAGAGAGACAGCATTTCTTTGTCTATTCATTAGTCAGTAGACAACTGGGTTGTTTCCACCTTTTGGTAAACATGTATAATACTGCTGTGAACATTCACATGCAAGTTGCTATGCAGAAATGTTTTTCTTTCTCTTGGGTGGCTACCTAGCAGTGGAATTGCTGGATCATTTGATAACGCCGACTTTATCCACTCAAGGAACCACAAAAGTGTTTTCCTAAATGATCCGCTGTTTTAGATTCCTACCAGCAAGGTACGAGGGTTCCAGTTTTCCCACATCTTTGCCAGTGCTTGGTGTTCTGGATTCTAGCCCTTCTAGTTGGCGTATAGCGGGGTTTTCTTTCAGCCCTAATTAGCACTTCTCTGATGATTCATGATGTGGAGCATGTTTTCATGTACTATGTAGTCCTTGTCGATTCAAAGCCTTTGTTCATAATTTTGCTGCTTTTTTTGGTCTTCTTGTATTGAGACACTAAGATTTCTTTACACATTCTGGATACAAATTGTTTATTAGGTGTATCATGGATTAGAGTTCTCCAGAGAAACAAAACCAAAAGGATATATATGAGTCTTTTTGTGGGAATTGATTGGTGCAATTGTGGAGGCTAAGTCCTGCCATCTGCCACTGCGAGCTGGAGACCCAGGCGAGGCAGTGGTATAGTTCAGCCATGTCTGAGGGCCAGAGAGTGGGAGCAGAGTGTGAGGATCTAGTGTGCGTCCCGGAGTTGAAGACCCCAAAATCAGGAGCTCTGACATCCCAGGGCAGGAGGAGATGGATGGCCCCACTCAACGAAAGAAGGGAATCCTCCATTCCCCAGCTTTTTATTAAAATAATTCATTGATTTTTGCAGTTCTGGGGTTTCGTGCGCTCTAAGCAAGCACTTTACCACTGAGCTGTATCCCGGCCACCTGCTTTTCTGCTCTATGTGGGCCTTCAATGACTCGCCCCATTGGAGAAGGTGGATCTTCCTTACCTAGTCTACTGACTGCAGTATCTCCTGGAAACATCCTCAGAGACACACTAAAAAATAACGTCTTACAATCATGGTATCCCCTAGCCTCGTTGAGTGGACCCATCAAATTAACATCACATGTAAATTGTAAATACCTTCTCATAGTTTGGCTTGTCTTAATTTTATTCAATCATGTCTTTTTTTTTTTTTTAAAGAGAGAAGGACACACAGAGAGAGAGAGACAGAATCAATTTTTATTGAGTTTTTCATATGGCTTTCATTGCTCTGACACTTAGTTGTGTATGTGGTGCTGGGGTTTGAACCTGTGAACTTGCGCATGCCAGGCAAGCGCCGTAACCACCAAGCCACTTCCCAGCCCCCCAATCACGTCTTTTGAAGAGCAAAAGATTCTAGGTTCCACCCTCACTCTCTTTTTTTTAAGCAGGACTGTTGGGAATGGAACCCAGAGCCTCTAATATGCTAAGCAAGTGCTCTACCCCTGAGTCACTCTCCCCGACCCCCATCAGAGTTTTTAGTCTTTATTGAAGTCCAGTTACGTGTGTGTGTGTGTGTGTGTGTGTGTGTGTGTGTGTTTAGAGCTAAGAACTTTGCTAATCCAAGGTCACAGAGACTTTGTACTAAGTTGTCTTTTGTTTTTGGTGGCTGCTCCATGTGTAGTGGTTTTTGTGTGTCCCCTGAAGGTTTGTTCTTTAGTTGTGGACATCCCGTGTTCTCACCTTCAGGTTTTTAGACCACAGAGAATACAAGTTCCAACACTCCACTGGGTTTGTATTCATTTTCTCTGACATAAATGTCCTAGAATTGAATCATGGTGATTGCAACTGCAATTGGAAAGAGCATTTTCATATATGCTTTTATTAGTGCCTTTAAAAAAAGAAATTTCTGGGCTTGAGAGTATAGCCCAGTGGTAGAGCATTTGTCTAGCATGCGCAAGACCTGGTTTTTACCCCCAGCATTTATTGATTTTTTGTTTATACATATCCATAGCACACATATATGTATGAATTTAATATTTTGTTATAGGACATCTGCTGTGACTCTCTGGGTTTTATAATATTTCCTAAATATATGCACATGCATGCCTGTACACATACACCCTCTTCGACTGATTTTTCTGTCATGGTGCTTTTAGTGTGATGTGAAAAGGAATAGACATGCTTTCTATTAGTTGTCTCTGAATTATCTTAAATTTAACTTCTCTTAGGGTGTTTTTAACAGAGTGTGTGTGTCTTTATTTTCCTTTTTCTTTTTTCAGAAGCAAAATTCCTAAAGTGAAAAAAGATTTCTTGTAGAAATATGAAATCAGAAATTCAGATCATGAGTCTAAAGGGGAAGTAGCCTTTTACTGTAACAGTTGAATCTTTTCTAACTCGGTTTTTTTAAAAGCAGTTTCCACTTGCTCTGGAAAGGTTTATGCTCATTATTACATACAAAGATGCTCTTTTCCCAGTGAAAAGGTTTCAAAGTATTTGTGAATGGGTTCTCAGCATTTGACAGGGGATGGAACTTTGTGACTTTTAAAAACCTATTCTAGGGACTGGAGCTGTGGCTCAGTGGTTTCCGCGCTTGCCTGGCAAGCATGAGGACCCGGGTTCAAACCCCAGCACCACGTACACAACTAAGTGTTGGAGCAATTAAAGCCATGTGAAAAACTAAATAAAGTTATTTCTCTCTTTCTCTGTCTCTCTCAATATCCCTCTGTCTTTATTAAAAAAAACAAACAAAAAACTATTCTAGGGCTGGAGCCGTGGCTCAGCAGTTACAGCGCTTGCCTGGCATGTGCCAATACGCGAGTTCAAACCCCAGCACCACAT
>PVKS010048057.1:0-12560 GCA_004027875.1 Aplodontia rufa | reverse complement strand
GGGAAATGTTCATTTGGAGGAGTTTGTTCACATGCTTTCATTTCAGATATGGTAGCTCCCCAGGTACTGGCATTGGAAGGGGCAGGAAATGAAATCTATTAGTTTTCTTCCTCTATTCACATCTGTCAAAATCTGATTTCACAATTTGATCCAAAATAAGACTGTCACAAGAGTGCCCTTCTACTTCATCATGTAAGTGGTTCTGAAATCACAGAAATGTCTGACCCTAACCAATTGCACTGAGGATGGAAAATGGAGAGAGCTATGGCTTGGCTGATTATTTCTAGTGTATGTTACCAGCAGAAAACCCTGATTTCTTCTTAAAAGGACTGGAACATTCATTCTCCTGAATGTCTATTCCTTTTACTGGTGATGGAATAACCTCTGGGAGAGATAGCTACCCTGGTATAATTGAGTTTGCCTCTTCCAGATGTTCTACTGTGTAGAGGTTATTGGATTATTCACTGTTATTGGCAGGTGCTGGGGAGGGTTCTCAAATTTCTCTCCAGTGATGGGAAATGTCTGAGTATGAAATATCATGGGCTCCCAGTCCAATGGCCTTGGCACAACTCTTTCATGTGCTGGTAAGGAGCATGGGTTATAGAGTCAGATAAACTTGATTTGAATACTGGTGCTGCTGTTTTCCAACTGAGTGAATTTGGAAACATTAATCTCTGAGCCTTGGATTTCACATCTGCTAAATGGGGTGCATTAGTCAGGTTTTTTCCACAGAAATATCCAACAGGGTGAATGTGTGTGTCTATGTTTATATCTATCTATCTATATCTATCATCTATGTATATCTATCTATCTATCTATAGCTATCTATATATGTATGTATATATATACATATCTAAAGAGAGGTTAATTTTAAGGAATTGGTTTACACAATTGTGAAGCCTTTAGCAATCCAAAACCTGCTGGATAGTTTGGCAGGCTGAAAAACCAAGGAAAAGTTGCAGTTTGAATCCAAAGGAAGATTTCTGGAAGAATTTTTTTCCTGCTCAGAGGAGACCAATCTTGTTCTGTTAAGGCATTTGACTGATTGGATGAAGTCCACTCATATTATGGAGTGGATAATCTCATCCAAAAAATACCTTCACATAAACACACAAAATGATGTGTGGCCAAATATCTGGGCATTGTGGACCAGTCAAGTTAATCTACAAAATGAACTATCACACAGGGATAATAGCACCTAACTTTAGAACTTTTTGAAGATTTAATGAGATAATATACATAAATTCAAAGGAAGTTGAGCTCTCCACAAATGATGTCCATAATTAATACTGTTACTATTTTCTTGAATGGGCCATTAGTATTCCAAAGACTGGGATAGCCAGGCATGGTGGTGCACAATTGTAACCAGCAGCTTGGGAGGCTAAGTCAGGAGAACTGCTAGTTCAAAACTAGCCTCAGCAACTTAGGGAACCCCTAAGCAACTTAACAAGGCCCTGTCTCAAAATAAAAGACAAAAAGGACTGGGGATGTGGCTCAGGGGTTAAGCACCCCTGGGTTCAAACCCTAGTATCAAAGAAAGAAAGAAAGACCTGGATAAAAATTGATGTAACCTTTCTGAAGGGAGATTTGGCATATTGCATGAAAACTCTCAAAGAGTGCTTCCATATTTATAATTCTATCCAAAGAAAATAATTAAGAATGAATGGAAAACCTACTATCATTCTGGGGTGTTCATAGGGGTCATATTTATGATTGAGTGAAATTAGAAACAACTTAAATTTCCAACAATATAAGATTGAATAGATAAATCATGTTGTGGTTCGCACAATAGACTATTAAGTAACCCTTTGAAATGATATTATAGAGAATTTTCTTTTTTCTTTTCTGTTTTGTTTTGTTTGGGTGCTGGTGATTGAATCCAAGGGCCTTGTGCATGCTAAGCATGTGCTCTACTACTGAACTACATCTTCATCCTCTCTAAAATATTTTTAATGTAAAATTGCGATGCAATGGAAAGTTAAATATAATTGGATTGTGATTTTACTTAAAAAATAGATCTAGGGGCTGGAGTGATGGCTTGGCAATTACAACGTTTAACCAGCATGTGTGAGTACATGGGTTCAAACTCCAGCACCATGTATACAACTAAGTGTCAGAGCAATAAAAACAATGTGGAAAAACTAAATAAAAATTGATTCTCTCTCTCTCTCTCTCTCTCACTGTCCTTCTCTCTTTAAAAAAAAATAGATATATGCATATGCAAGACTAAAAGGCCATCCTTTAAAATGTGACAGGTACTTATTTCTGGGTGGTGGGATGAAGGGTGGCTTTGTGTGTGTGTGTGTGTGTGTGTGTGTGTGTGTGTATGTGTGTGTGTTTCCAGATGTGAGCTCTTTAATTTCTTAAAAATTAAATTTTAATGTAATTTGATTTCTTAAGTTATAATGTCATAAAGGTTATTTTAAGTAGTTTGTAATGGGTTTGATATTGTAAATATGAAACTTGTCGAGAAGTTTGAACAAGTGGAGCTGCTCTGAAAGATTAGGCAATAATAGAACAAAAGAAGATGAATCATCCAGGTGTGGCCTCTCCTGGCTCCTGGAAAGAAAGTTCCAAAAGAAACTCTCACTGAAAGACAATAGGATGGATGTATAATTTTTTAAAAATTTGTAAGCAAGGGCATTCTATGAAGCTTTTGAGGTGCCTAACAATGTTGGGACTAGGGTGAGGCAAATATCTGAAATACAAGATACCTTCAGGAAAAGTTAGATGCTCATCTGGGTAGAAATTCAGGCATCTTCCCCAGTGCATGCTTGTGAGTTAAGTACCACCTTGCATTTTGCACCTGAATACCTGACTTTCCTGGCTCCATCCCTGTGCCAGTATCAACAAGACCCTTTTCTCTAATGCCCTCACAGAGATCTTATTAGCCAAGCTACAGCTGCAGTAAGGGAATTGAGTTGCCACACTTACCAGGGGAATGGGCCTGGGAAGATGTGCTCTTCCTCTCTACTCCCTGTCAATTTAGGCTATGCTAATAATAATATAGAATTATCATTTCATTCTATAGATGGCATCTTTGGGTGTTGCATCATGGGGCTGGCCAGGGAAAGATAAACTAAAATACTTTACAGTTGTACAATTTGGGATGTTTTCTATGACCTGATTAATTTACTTCTATAGTGACTCATTTATCTTACAAAGCCAGAAAAATCAGACATTGGACAAAGACAGCTTTAAAAATTCAGAATACAATCAAGACTGACGTAGTTAGCTATAACCTGAATGAGGATTGCAGAAGAGCAGATGGAAGAAGTCAGTAATGGTACACCTTAAACTTAGAGAAGATCAACCCATGTAATGAGCTCAGACATGGAATCCTGCTATAGTAACTGTGAAAAGGGCTCAGCCTCAGGTTCTCTTAAACTTGAAGATACTACAATTATTTCAACTTAATATACCTGTCTAAATTCATTGTACAATTCTAATTTTATATGGGAGTTACAAGGTTGACTTGTTAATCTAATTAGACACATATTCTTGAATAGAGCAAGCACACAAAAAGCAAATATGCAGATTCCTTCATGCAGAAATATCAGAGCACATAATGTATTCTGTTACAGATTTATGTTTGAATTACAAATTTCCCTGGGTTAAAGAAGCATAACCACAATGGTAGGCAGAATTCAGACCCCCAATGACCTCTTTGGTATGAGTGGACCCTAGGAATATGATGAGATATCACTCTTGTGATTAGGTTACTCACCAGTTAATCTTGAGCTAATCAAAACAGATTTTTCTTGGGTAAGCCTGACTTGATTAGGTGAGCCTTTAAAAAGGAGTGAAGAATTAGAGAGACATGCTGACTCCTGAGCAACAGCCAGCAAAAAATAAGGATCTCAATCCTATAATTACAAAGAATCAAACTACAGAAACTTGGAAGAGGAGCCCAAGTATTAAATGAGAACCACAGCTCCAGCTGACACCTTGATTTCAGCCTGGGGAAACCCTAAGCAGAGGACCCAAGTAGCCTGCCCTGGACTCCTAATCCACAGAAAGTATATAATAGAAAATTAATACTCTCCCTTTGGATGATTGAATTGCATCACCCCAAAAGATATGTTGAAGCTCTACCCTGGTAGCTATGAATATGACCTTATTAGAAAATAGGGTTGCTCTGATTTGAATGTATCCCTCAAAAAGTGTGTGTTGGAAACTTAATCCCCAAATGCAATAGTATCCAGAGGTATGGCCTAATGGAAAATGTTAACATCATTAATGCCAATCTTAAAAGGACGTGAGGGGGCTAGGGTTGTAGCTCAGTGGTAGAGAGCTTGCCTAGCATGCACAAGGCCCTGGGTACTTTTGCGCTCGCTCTCTTTCTCTCTCTCTCTCTCTTTCTCTCTCTCTCTCTCCCTCTCTTTGCCCCTCCACCATGCAGCAAGAAATTCCTCAACAGATGCCATCCCTTCTATCTTGGATGTATCAGCTTCCAGAACCATGAGAAACAAACTTCCATTCATTATAAGTTATCCAGTCTTGGTATTCTGTAATAGTAATAGAAAACCAACTAATGCAAGGGGCTTCTTTACAAATGTAATCACATTAAGATGAGGACATACTGGATTAAAATGGGGTCTAAATCCAATGATATCTTTATAAGGTGAGGGAGAGATATTGCTTATTTTGAAGCAATTAAGGGTACATTTCAAATGCATCAGCATAAAAAATGTCAAGTAAGTGAGGTGATATGTTAATTAGCCTGTTTTAATCATTGTATATTGTGTGTATATTAAAATATCACACTATATTCCATAAATGAACTATGGCTATGCTTTGTCAATTAAAATGATATTAATTTTAAAATCCAATAATTGATAGCTTGTGTGTTTTGTAGAGGCTCTGTCTTTCCTCATTCATAGTGGCCATGTGTTGAAGATGGCAGACCCATAGGATTAAATGAGCAAGGATATCCAAGTCTCTGCTTGGAGGAAAACCTTAGGCCAGGAACATGTGCATTGGTAAGCCACTGAGATTTGGGAGTTCCTTTCATTACCTCCTTATCCCGTCCCTAATATTTTTTGACAGTTGAAACTCATGGTTTACAGAGATATCAACTGGGATGTGGTCTGGAGCTGCAGGCAGACAAGAAAATTTTCTCCTAATTCTAACTGCCAGACTGAGACTCCTTTTTATATTCAAAGTGTCTTGTACGATGCAACTCAAGGAAAAGATAATCATTTAGCCCATGTCTCTAGTTTGTGTTTAATTACTAGCAAATTCTTCCATGGACCCATGGAATCCTGTGACTTCAATCTTCTCCTTCCTAGGATGAAAATTTTTATTTTAATATCTCAATAGACTTGAAAGTGTTCCTATTTAGTTTTAAGTATTTTGAACTTGACAGAATTCTGTATTTTCTATCTTTTTCTTCCCACCCACACATTTTTTTCTGTCATTTTCAACACAACTCTTACAGACTTTTAAAAGATATCTGGATGAATTTCTCATGGCTTTGTCTGACTACTCATCTATAATTTTAAGGACTATTAACATGTTTGGATATTGAAGAGGATTTTAAGATTCACCATACTTTTAAGTTTAACTTATTATGTTTATAGGAACAAAAGGCTTGACAGGTTTTATTTGTTTGATATTTAAGGGGCTTAAAAAATAAATTGAATTCTTTAATTTATGAGGGCAATTGAAAAAAACTTGAGGGGGCTAAAAAAACTTAAGGGTTGGGCTGGAGTAGTGGCTCAGTGGTTAGTGTGCTCGCCTGACATGTGCAAGGACCCAGGTTCCAACCCCATGCCCACATACACAACTGAGTGTCAGTGAAACCACAACCAGATAAAAAAATAAATAAAATTGATTCTGTCTCTTAAAAAAAGAAAACTATAAAAAACACAAGGGTTAATTAAATGTGACCAAATGTCAGTCAAAAATATCTGTGTAATGATTATTAAACTTAACTGGATTTGTGAAGAGAATAATGATTTGTAGGTTGAACTTAAAAGGTTAGGAAAAGCTGGGTTTGTAATTTGTAACTTTAATAAAGAAAACCCTCTCATCTCATAACAAATCATTTTCTGTAAATGAACTACAATCTCACATTACAGACAAGTATCAATCAATCAAATGAACAAACTCTTTTCCCTATCACACAATAAGTAACTATGAATCTACTTTGTGTTGGGAAACCAGGTAATCAAGATTTTGAGAATGCTGTATAGAATGAGGATAATGGACTCTAACCAAAGTCTGAGGAGTTCCTAGCAAGAAAAGAACATGAATTTTAGTGCACATAAAAGATGTGGTGTATTTAGACCAGAATAATCACCAGGGATATTTGTTAAAAATGGGAACTTGGGCCTGTTATTCTGATTCCATGGATTGGAAATGGGTTTCTGGGGACTGAAAGTGTTTAAAACTGTGGTTGTCTAATGGTGGTCCATGGACCAACTACCAGCAGCAGCAGCAGCAGCACCTGGGAGCTTAAGAAATAAACATTCTTGGGCCCTGCTCCAGACCTACTGTATCAGATTAGTTAAAGATCCATGGTTGAACAAGCCCTCCAAGTGATTCTGATGATTATTACAATTTGTGAATCACTAGCCTACCAGATTATTCATTTGATTCTTATGATTGAAGGAGTTTGTTAAACACTGGTATGAATGCCAAATAATGCAGGCTTGCCATACATTGGTCAATTGGAGTTCACCCAAATCAGCAGTTTATTGCTAAAAACATCTGAGGATTAGTCTGTAAAGGAGGAATCTATAAAGCAACAAAGAGTTGGTCAAAAATAATAGAGCCCATATGGAGAAGGAAGTGCATATAGTTTATAATTAACTCACACATGCCAGGCTTAAATATTTGGCAGAGTTCTAAAATTAGCCCATAAAATCATTTTTACAAAAAATGGGTTAAGTCTTGGCCAGATGTGGCTGGAAAAAATTAGTTTCTGTCCATATTTGGTCCATATCACTTTGATTAAGATTTGTTATTCTTATTTTGAATCCTGCATGGTTCTCACCTGTAACTAGTCTGCCCTTTCTGGACCCATGGTTGTTAAGACTCCCAGCTCTAACTTGTATCTTCTAAAATTTCTTTGCCAATTTGAGCCACTTGCTGTTTAGGAATGGCTTCTCTGTTTGTGGGGCCCAGTGAGAGTCTCCTTCACTGAAGAATTTATGTCTACTGCTTCTGAATGCTACCATCCCTTCATGGCTTCATGTCCTCTCAACATTCCCATTTTTCGAATTTCAGATTGAATATAAGCTAGAAGAAGGTCACCCACTAGGAAGTTATGACATTTACTGTCATCACAATGTACACTGCTAGCTGAGAGAGGCTGCTTAATTCTTCAGTGATTCTTTGTGAATTGATTCAAGTACACTGCAGTAACTCAGGTTGTTTCTTCAGAGACCTTTTAAAATTTCTTCTTGTTTGTATAATATATCAGTGAAATGACCGTCCACATATTTACAGAATGTGAGAGCAAGAAGTATAGTGAGATGTTGGAGATTAATCTTGGAAATGCCACTGTTAGCTGTGTGATAATTCATAATTGTAGTAATGACAAGGAATTTGCAAGTAATTGTACTTAAATAAGTAGCAAGTTTTGTAGCACTGCTATTGACTCCCCATGTGGACTAATTGAATAGGAAGGCTACACTCCCAAGGGCAGATCTGCCCCTCAATATTCGCAGGACTTAAGGCAAGAACTGTGTTAGTCAAGTCTCATCACTGTACCAAAATATCTGATAAGAACTACTTAGAGGAGAAAAAGTTTGGGCTCATACTTTCAGAGATCTTACTTAATGGTCAACTGACTCCAGTGCTCTCCCCCAGGGTGAGGTAGAACATCATGGCGAAAGGGCATGGAGGAGGAAAGCTGTCAGCTCATGGGAACCAGGAAGCAAAGACAGGGAGAGGGAGGAGCCATGGACAGATATAGTCCCCAAGGGGATGCCCAAAGTGGCCTACATCCTCCAGCCATGCCTCACTTGCTTACACTTACCACTCAATAGTCCATTCAAATTATTGAGCTATCGAATGGATTAATCTGCCAATAAGGTCAGAGCTCTAATCATTTCCTAAAAGTTCTACCTCTGTGCCTTGATGTATTGGGGTCCATACTTTCAACACATGAGGGTTTTTTTTAAACATTTTTTAAAAGAGAGAATGACATAAAGAGAGAGATAGAGCAAATCAATTTTATTTAGTGTTTAATGTGGCCTTCGTTGCTCCAAAATTTTGTTGTGTATGTAGTGCTGGAGTTCAAATCCATGGACTTGTGCATACAAGGCAAGTGCCATAACCACTGAACCACTGCTCCAGCCCCAACACATGAAGTTTTGAAAGGATATTCCAGACCCAAACCACAGCAAATATCAGTGAAGACTCCTGAGTCATGCAGTCTCCACCCACTTTTGCTTCCACATCTAGTTCTGACCTGCACTACTAGTAGCTATGCTAGTAAATGTCACTAAGTCCCATCATCCTTTTCACCCCAACCACCAGTCACTTGTTAGCACAGTGTTTTCTCAGGATGATGGACCCAGACAGCAGAACTGCATAGACCCTGGAGCTGGCTTTAAAACTTCAGACAGGGAATCTCAGAGTCCTGAGACCTAGAGCTTGACCTAGAAGAGGGCTGTGGGCTTTGGGTGAACAGTCCTATTGGCCCCAAGGATTCATTGCCTGATGGGGAGAGCATGTCTAGAGAAGACCAGAGCAGGACCTGCTAAACTTTAGAGAATGAAGAATGGGGCTCTTTTTAAGATGAGGGGTCCTAGTTGCCCAGGTCCAAGATGGAGATCTAATTTTCTGCAAGGATGTGTCATGATTGAAGGAACTATACCAGACCCTTTACATTATTTTTGGTCTTGTGTCATAACCAGTAGTCACAATAAGTTAATGTGGAACCCCAAATCATTGTGTTCCCATCTCGCTTCTCTTATCTCACCCACACACTCCCCATGGAATCTCCCATAGCAATTCAATTTTGCTGTTATTGATGCGTTGCAATCTTTATTCAGCCTTTAGAGTTAAAAGTGTCAAATTCTTTGGGATTTTGAAATATTCCATGAGTGGAGGAGAGTTTAGTGGTTAAATAAATTTAAGGAACGTTTCATGTGCCATCTTTCCACCCTGGTAACTTACAATGAAATTTGCCATATTAAAGGCTCTAAGAATTTCCACAACAAAGAAATCTGACTTTATTTAACTTCTTGGTTCCTATACATATTTGAAAACAGACCCCACCCTTTTGATTCCAAAGAAGCAGTTATTTATAATATCTACCTTAAACTAGAATTAAACTAAGGCATCCATCCATCCATTTGATACCTATTTATTACCCATATGACTAGACTAAAGATACAAAGTAAACAAAACAAGACTCTACTCTTGGGAAACTGTTAATTATTTTATCAGTGCATTCAAGTATTGATTCTCTTTAAATTTGGAGAAAGCTCAATTTTGATTAGGAATCATAGTTCAGTTATAACTTGAGGTCAGTATCTATTTAGATGGCTCGATAAATGCATGGCTCTCAGAGTATATCCATTCCTGGTTATATTCTGGTGTGCTCTGTCTGTGAAAGAAGTCTCAAAATCAGAAAATCAAACATCCATTTATCTTGGATCTGATGTAGGTCATCCTAAATTACCAGCATATTTGAGGTTGATTTAATCAGAGTTTATTGAGGATGCTTATGTGGCCTCTTACTACTTTCCAGAGTACTTAGGGGCTGATGTTATTCTGTCCCAATTTCCCAGGGTACCTTTGGGCTGCTGTGGCCTATCACTACTTCCAAGGTACTTTGTTGCCTGTTATTTGATTTTCCTGAAGCCTGCACAATGCAAGGATAAATGAAGTGTTAGAGTTGGAGCTACAATAGAGTTGTTGCTACTTTAGAACCATACTTTTATTTGGGGGCACAGGTTCTTTTGGGTAGATTTCAGAGCTTAGCATGCATTTCACATCCTACTTTTATCTACCTGTCAGTCACAATTGTGGGTGTGTGTGATATAACTTGGTATGAAATAAGAATTGCTTGTGTTCTTAGGAGTGTTTTTAGTTATAATATAGTTTAAATAGTGTGTGTGTTACTGGGGATTGAACCCAGAGCCCTGTTGTTGCCTTAGGAGGTGGTGGAAACTTTAAGAAGTGGGGACTAGAGGTTTTACAGCATTGGGGTGTGCCCTTAAGAGGGATTATGGAACCCCAGTCTCTTCTCTTCTTTGGTTTCCAGTCATGAGGTGACCACCATGTGCTCCCTGCTGTCATGTGTTGCCTTGCCACAGGTCCAAAGCAGGAGGGCCAACCAATCATGGACTATAGCCTCTGAAGCTGTGAACCAAAAATAAATATTTTCCTCTAGAAGTTTATTATCCTGGGCATTTGTTACAGTAACAGAAAGCTGATTATCATGAAGTATAACCCTTAAAGAAAGCAGAGTAAAGACCGGGTGGCAGCATCTCTTCAGTTACAGTGATTGTGGCAGACACTACTTGAACTACATTTGTATTTCCCCCACACTCATGTGTACATGCTAAACGCTGCTCACTATGAGTTCTTGTGACTCTGCCACAGAACTTTTTCATCTCTTTGGTCAGGGCAGCATGTTTTGCCTTGAAACACAGTAAGAATAAGGTAACAGAGTTAATGCTTCTGGAAGCAGTCTTCAACCAATGATGATGCGGAGTTAGTGAAAATATACCCCAGATTTCACCCCTTAGTTGGGATAAATCTAGGGTATGTTCTTTAACATATTTACTTATTTATAATTGTATATTGACAAAGTATAATTGTATACACATATAGTGGTGCTGTTATATGTGTTGGTTGTATGATTGAATTAAGCTAATTAGCATATCAATCACTTCAAATACCTACATTTATTCCTCCTAACTGAAACATTGTAGTCTTTTTTGTTTGTTTTTGAGACGGAGCTTGGCTATATTGTCCAGGCTAGTCTCAAACTCCCGGGCTCGAGTGAATCTTCTGCCTCAGTTTCCAAAATATAGGGAACTACAGGCGTGTGGCACTATGCACAGACTCATATTGTACTCTTTGACCAACATCTTACCATTCCGCCACCCCTAATATCTGTAAACCACTATTGTACTCTCTGCTTAAAAGAGTTTCTTCTCTTAGCTTCCATACATAAGTGAGAACGTGCAGTATTGGATTTTCTATGGATGGCTTATTTCACTTAATGCAATGCTCTCCAACTTAATCCATGTTGTCACAAATGACAAAATTTCTTTTTTTGTTTTGTTTTGTTTTGTTTTTAAGAGAGAAGGACAGAGAGAGAGAGAGAGAGAGAGAGAGAGAAAGAGAATCAATTTTATTTAGTTTTCCATGTGGCTTCCACTGCTCCAAGATTTCATTGTGTACGTGGTGCTACGGTTTGAACTTGCATACTTGCACATGCCAGGCAAGTGCCGTAACCAGTGAGCCACTGCTCCAGCCCCTAAAATTTCTTTTGTTTTAAGGCTAAATCGTATTCTGTCATGTATATATATTATACTTTCATCAACCATTCACCCATTGATGGACATTTAGTTTGATTCCATACCTTGGGTATTGTGAACATTGCTGCAATAAACAGAATTGCAGATCTCTTATACATACTGGTTTCAGATATTTTGTATATATACCAAGAAGTGAGATTGATGGTTCATATGGGAACTACATTTTAGGGCTTTTTTGGGGGGGGAGCCATTATTTTGTTTTCAGTAGTAGCTGTATTAATTTACATTCCTACCAACATATCTTGTGCAACACTTGTTATCTTTTGTTTTTTTTTTAAATAAAAGCCATTATAACAGGTGTGAAGTGTTATCTCATTGTGGTTTTATTTTGAGTTTCCCTCAGCATCATTTATCTTTTGGCCATTTGTATGTCTTCTTTTGAAAAGTGTCTATTCAGATCCTTTCCCCATGTTTAAAATGGGCTATTTGTTTTCTTGCTATTGAGTTAAATTCTTTATATACTTTGTATATTAGCACCTTATGAGCTATCAGATGGGCATCTTCCAAATATTTTCTCCCAAAGAGAAAGTATTTTTTGCTGTGCAGAAGGATTTTGGTTTAAGTTGATCCCATTTGTCTGTTTTTGTTTACTGAACTTTTGGTGTCAGATTCAAGAAATCATTGCACAGACCAGGGTCATATAGTTTTCTCCTATATTTTCTTCTAGTAGTTTTACAGTTTCAGATCTTAAGCAGAACTACAGATTGGGCTCTGCCATCCAGCTATACCATAGGCTGAGCTTTAAAATTAGGCAGAGCAGTGGGCTGAAAACTATAATTGCCTCTGATCTGGCTGAGCCACAGGTATATTGCATGGCCAGATCTCAATCATTGTTTAAGATCTGCAGTTGGAAAGCTGCAGAAGAAGAAATCAGAAAATCTCTCCCATTCACCATCAATTCCAAAAAAATGAAATACTTGGGTATTAACCTTACAAAGGATATTAAAGACCTATTCAAAGAAAATTATCAAACACTAAAAAAAGAAATTACAGAAGACTTGAGTAGATGGAAAAACATTCCATGCTCGTGGTTAGGCAGAATCAACATAA